>OZ026528.1:30799132-30816303 GCA_964019695.1 Loripinus fragilis
TTTTCGAAAAATTCTTTCAGGAATACCATCAGAGTGTCAAACAGTTTAGACCCAGATCAGGCCCGACATTTTGTCGGGCCTGATCTAGATCCAAACTGTTTGCAAAGATTATCAGCAGATGACACAAGCAGGCAAACGCAATTTCTTTCAATTAGAAAAAATGGTGATATTTCTTCTTGAAAACATCTGTTATAAGCCTCTAAATGAGACTCTTCCTATGAGCATGATGAGTACCAATAACATACATGTATGTTTTCATCGGGAGTTTAGACTGGCTCACATAGTCATACCGTCATAATGTTCATAAGGTGTTTGTACAACTGATCAAGAGAAACAACTCAAACATTGTTTTCCTATCGAAGTTGTCTTTCCTTTCTGCTCTTAGAACATACTCATTTAAGAATGAATGCAAAATGTATTTTTAAGTTCCACTGGGTATTATAAGAACAACTGTCAACACATGTGTAATGCTATTGAAGACAAGCACAAAAACAAAACTCATTCAGAAATGCAAACAAAAATACTCGTCAAACTTTACATCCGTAATCTTGCCAAACCCTTACTGTCCATTCAACATTTCTAGCCAGTAATTTATTTCCCTTTGTATGAGGGAAACCACCTAAAGGATACTTTTACAGTGAAGACCCAGATAAAATGCTGCACAATGCGGCATTTTATCAAGGTCTACACTGTTTTTTAAGGTAAAAAAGATATTTAGACATAAAATACATTTTTTTTAAATTCTAACCTGACACCCCTAGATATACAATGGACCATCCTAAGTTTATTGTATCAAACCAGAAGGAAGAATCCATCAGTATACAATGGGTTAAGTTAGACGGAAACGGGTCCTTGGTATCTGAAAGCCAGCAGATCAGGATCTTCCCAGTCAGTTAACCTACCATATTCAATCTGATAAGCACACATGCTCTTATAAGCGCACATTAAGTTCTTTTTGAGTAATGAATGCTATTGCAACTTCTGAGGCCTAAATCTAAAAACTAAAAAAAAAACTGTCTGAAGAAAACAGAGATCAAACCTGCTACCCCTGGTTTGCAAAGTCAGCAGTTTATCCACAACACCATCATGGGACGCTGTCAGGCATATCACCAATATGATATGGACAGAATCAAAACCATTCAACGCAGAGCAGCTAGATTCATACAAAATGACTACAAACAGACTAGCAGCGTTACATCTGAGCCAGTGCATGAGATTTCCAACAGCGTATTTGCGTAAATTATACACAATTAAAATAAATACAAAATTAAAATCATCAAAAAAGCAATTAAAATTAAATGTGTGCGTACTGAAAAGCTATTCCGTCGATCGGTATGCAATTACATGCAATGTCATTGCGTACCATTTGGTCCATTTCGTTTCCATTTGTGTAATATACAAATGCTATTCGGCACAGTGTAATTCCAATTTTATGAATAAAATATCGCCACCAGTCAAGTATTTTAGCCGAAAAACTTTGCAAAATGGATGCGAGCAACTAGTGTAAACAAGGCGATGAGATTTGCTTCACATACAATAAAAATCAGCTCGTTTGATACTCAGAAACGCAGAAGATGAGAGCTAATATGTAGGCACATTAGCGATGGCTTCATTCAATAAGAAAACATATGTAATCACTGCCAAAAACGTGGCGTAAAAATATAAAAAATAAACAATTAGTTTTGCAAGTACGCAATTGAGCATAACCAGGCTGCGTAAATACCCAATTGACCAAAAGCTTATCTAGGGTGCTGATGATGGCTCCTATTTTAACACAAAATTGTTTAATATTTTTGTGATTTTTGGTGCCCACTTTCTATCTTCTGCCTAGAATGTCTAGGAGTACTTATGGTGGCACAGTCTACGTAAGATGTATTAAAAATTGCTGTGTTTGGGCTAAAACACAACTTTAGTTAAGAGTGCGTAACGAAAATTTAATTTTCTAAGTCCTCAACCAGTGTTTTTTTTCTGCTGTTTTTGGGGCCGAAATTCGGCCCAATTCCCACTCGCCAAAAAGTATGTTTTTTCCCCTATTTTGAAAGAAAATTCCCCTCAAAATGAAGTATTCAAAAAAATAAAAAATTGGCAAAATGTGAAGACAGCGTGTCGGAAGTGCGTATAAACTCGTTCGGTGCATAAGCCATGCCGTGAATTTGCGAGTAGCGTCCCTTGGTGATCGATAGACGCTTTCATGTGGTTTTCTCAAGAGCGTCTAAGGGAGAAGTTCCAATCGTGACTTCGCGAACAAAATGTCGCACAATAAGCGTTGTTATGTGAATAAAATTAATAAATCGGCGGCTCAGGGATCAAGAAGAGTCAACTTAATGTTTAAGCTGGCTTCCCTGAAGGCCTTTACCGGTGACTTTGATGTTTGTGACAAGGATTTGGGGATTGACTCAGTCTCTTCGGTCACATGTATTGAGTCAACATCTTTGTTCCATGTAGCAATATGTTTTGGACTTTGGTTCAAAACATTTATCAAAAATGACAGGTTTTAACAAATCATTTAGGATAAATGTTTTGAACAAATGTGGCACAAAAGTTAGGGGGATTCGTTAGTTAACAAGCATTGTTTGGTTAAATGTTTTGAACAACTGACCCACAGTGCACTGAATGGATTTAATTAGTTAAATAAAAGTTAAATACTACAGTGTTATATCCTTTAACAGACTTATGGTACAATACAGCCGAACTTAACTGGATCCATTTTTTTCATTCTATTTAATAAATAGAATGGAAAACATGGATCCAGTTTGGCTGTGTTGTACCATAAGTCTGTCAAAAGATATAACACTTTCATTTTTAACTGCAAATGTTTCAATAAAAGATGCTATTGTGTTAAGTTAATAGTTTTCCCCTTTTTGCCCCTACGCGCACTAATTTTCCCCCTTTAAAAGGCCCCGCCACCATTCCCCTAAAACAGAGAAAAAACACTGTCAACCAAAACATATGCTGTGGGTATTCAAAAGAACCGTCTCAATGAGACGGTTTTTTTGAGCACCCAAAACATGTGTTAAAATTGATGGGTAAGAAAATAGTTACAATTTTACTCTGAAAATTTTTGTTTATCTAAACCTGTGGGCTAAACACTGCTTTATACAAGTTTTCAGTAAGATCAAGACAATTTAGGCTGTTAAGTGCATTCATATTTTCATTAGTAACCTACAACACTGTTTTACCTAAATCAGCTGTAAGGAGAATAATTTCTCAAAGTATGTGGAGGGTCCAGGGTTTGAATCTGAAACCCTCCTCAAATGGGAGTCTCACTTAAAAATTTTGGTGATTACATATCATATCACATATGCGCATAGAAGTATATTTAAGAATTTATTATGATAGAAAAACAAATCTGTCCCGAGGATCGCCATCATGAGGCTTGCCGAGTGATGATGATCGAGAGGGTTAGATTTTTCTATCCCATCCCAATTCTTTTCCTTGCTCTATATCAAATACCGCATTTTTTTTATTTCAAAAAAGGCTTCCAGAATTCCCTAAAAACCCTGAGATGATGACATCACTGTAACACAACAATGACATCACTAGTCTTGCAATGTGTGCTGTTCTTTTTTATCTTAAGACTCTCGATCATAGCTTGATCATAGTCCCGGTTACCGGACTATTCAGTAAGCCACATTCGTTCTCTACGGAGTTTTAACATAGCATCTACTGAGGGTTAGCTCGACCATAGTCAAAACTGCAGATGACAAAATAAAAATCCAGTAACTAGTACTTTCAAATTCTTTAGTATATCTACTTATCTGCTGTGATTATTTACATCAGAGGGACAATGATAATACAAATGTATATATTTCATGTTGTTATTCTTGTCTCGTTGGCATCTGACATGTCACTAATTGACAATTTAGGTCTAAATTGGCTGTTCAAGGTTCCAAAACATTTGGTAAAAAAATATATTTTGTCGCTTTGGAAATCAGTTTTCATGTCAACGGTATAGGGAAACAATACACGGTGCAATAACATTATGTGTGCAATAAAAGAGGTGGAATACTGACTGATGGGTGAACACATACTTGCTGATAACACCAATTCCGATTTGTCACAAACCGACTACATTGAAGTCGCCATGTTGTGATTTTCAAGGCCACATTAGCATATTGTGCAATCAAAAAATAAACAGCCTCGTTCACCTTAAAAATAACTGATAAAAAACAAATGTCTCTTCGATTGCTTTACACCATTTGTTGGCAGTCACTTTTATAAAACGTGTGCAATAGCTCAATTATTTCGAATATTGTATTTTCAAGAATTTTATGGCGTAAGTTTCAATTGTGTTTTACTGATGCAGAGATCAGGGCCTAATTTCTCTGACCGCTGTGACGTCACCAAATTTATTGACATAACGCACACTGCACATGCGTAATATTTTTTTGCCGTATTTACAAGTATTAACTTTCTTAAGAGTTTTGTCACGAGACAGGTTTTAGCATGGATGTGTGTGTGTGTGTGTGTGTGTGTGTGTGTGTGTGTGTGTGTGTGTGTGTGTGTGTGTGTGTGTGTGTGTGTGTGTGTGTGTGTGTGTGTGTGTGTGTGTGTGTGGAGGGGTGGGGTGGGTCTCTGATATTTTCACACATACGGAGGCTCGGACCATTTTTTGGGGGTTCAAAATAATGAATTTCAATATTTTGGGGGTTTCAGAAAAATGATTATTTTTGGGAGTATGAAGATTTTGTGGATATTTTTGGGGGTAATCACGAAACTGGACTGGTTTTATGGGTCATTTCTGTGCATTTTATGGGTTTTTTCTTGAAGTCAATGTACAGAATGGGGATATTTTTGGGGGTTGCTAAAAATGGAACTATTTTTGGGGGTATGCCTGTTATTCCAGATTTTTTTTTTGTGGGGGTGGGGAGGGGGTGGGGGTGAACAGTAGATGCCCGGTCCAAAGTAGTAAGTGAGTATGATCAGGAAATACCACAATCACAAACTGCAGACAAACCCATGGCACCGCGAGGAAGAACCACACAACAATCACGGGACACCAGGGAGACAGACTTAGAAAAGCAACCTTTTCTAAGTTTAAGCCCTCCAGTAAAATATTTTACTGACCGTTCCAAGGCGGTTCTTCTTTTGTGGATCTTTTATGTTTTTGTTCTGTCTTGTGTTTGCTGTGTCTTTGTGCGCGTAAATTTACAGTAAACCTGTCTTAAGCGGCCACACAGGAAGACCAAAAATTGGTTTTCCAGACAAATTATCGCTTAGTGAAGGTTTTAAGTATTGCGGAATGCTTTAAGGGTAGCATTTTGCAATACTTTTGACTTTCTATGTGTCTTGGTCCACATCTGAATTAAGGGTGAGGTTGGCGCCGTTAAACCGGTTTAAGCCCTCCAGTAAAATATTTTACTGACCGTTCCAAGGCGGTACCTCTTTTGTGGATCTTTTATGTTTTTGTTCTGTCTTGTGTTTGCTATGTCTTTGTGCGCGTCTGTTTATATGTGCTTTGAAGTCACCGGCTGGGAAAGGGCTGACCTCTTGGCTCTCGTTTGTAGTGTCTTCTGTGAGTTTGTCACTTTCCCATTGGTATCCTGGGTCAGGTGTGGTACTTGATTGTATCGATTCCTGATCTTTGCACCCTTACTTACTCTGCTCTCTCTTCCCCATCAAGATGATTGCAAAACTAGAAAGGACATAAAGTAGTAGACTAGCCCCAGTCTAACTGATAATTTTGTTACAAAAAACTGCAAACGTTCTAATAGTTTCTACTCTACCTCTCTGATAGGGCTGTTAGTTACAGCTCAGAAGGGATATTATATCAGAGAAAAGTTTGGTTCAGTAGGAGTAGTTTACCTTGAACTCAGGGCCTGAAAGCCAGGCTAATAAAGTAGCACACAGCAAAAACATAGAACAATTACAGAATCCCACAATGGTAGTAACTATCAACAACAGCAGAACCACCACCTTAGAACGGACAGCAGCCTAAAAGGAAACTGAGAGTACCCCCCCCCCCCCTGGGGAATGGACCCTATATTGAATTTAGGATATGTGGTTTTAGCAAAAATTAGAGGGATTACGAAAACGTCCATACTACCGACACCAATTACCATAACTCTTCAATAACTAAACACATTTTGCCTTATAACTTTAATAATAAATGTTAATATATTTACCTGAAACTTTCTCATTTATAATGTATTAAACTATCTACATATTTCAGCAATAGTGACAGCCCCGGTTTATAATTTTACCATTCTTTTGTATGGGAAAACTGCAGTAAAGTGAGCCATAACAAAATTGAAGTAAAGCAACCATCTCTCTCTTCTTCGGCAAGATGATTGTTAAACTAGATAACTATATAGGGCCATAAAGCACCAACGAAGAAAAAAATACAAATCAAGGACCCAACACAAAATCCCCACAACCAATTGGAGCAACAACAAAGTTTCCACCATCCACACAGCATTTCAGGAATTCGAATATATTTTATCTTGAATGAACCATATTTGATAGGACAAATATGTTAATTAATATTTTTGGATGATAAATGTGAACAAGTATACAACTGGTTCGGCATAAATCTTTGGTTGCTTATAAATAACTGTTTGGATTTCTTTAAATTGAAAGAAGAAAAAAATCTAAAAAAAACAAGTGCGTATGATCATGAACTACCACAAGCACACACCGCAGACCAACCCACGGCACCGTGAGGAAGAGCCACATAACACTGACTGTCACAAGATATCAGGAAGACAGTTAAACCTAAGCAACCAACTCTGTCTTCCCATCAAGATGATTGCAAAACTAGACGGACACAAAGTAGTAAACAACAAAAAAAAAGGACCAAACACAGAACCCCCACAAACAATGGGAGCAACAATAAACAACAAGACCAAACTGTACTCTGGACATATGTACCTGGTGCACATCTTAAATGTGTTAACAATTAATAATGCAAAGTTTGAACATAAATGAATGAAATCTGTTTGAGTTACAATTTACACACAAGTTACACAATGTAAGCACTCAAAGGTGGTATAGATGTAATAATGTCTAAGTTCACCACTCCCATCAACATTACCAAATATGCACAAAACAGAAGGTGCACATCTTCAACGTGTAAACAACCATAATGCAAAATTTGAATATGAAAGGAATGAAAACTGTTGGAGTTACAGAATACACAAACCTGGACACGCCCTAAGCATTTGGACTGGAAAAATGTCTAAGTTCAACATCCCTAAAAAGAAACTATTTATCAATGTTCGCAAAATAGGAGGTGCATATGTTCAATGTATGAAATATCATTATGCAGTTTGAATATAAAGGAGTGAACAGATGACACAAACCAGGACACCACTAAGCGCTTGGAATGGAAAAAAATGGCTTAGTTCAACAGCCCAAAAAGGAAACTATGTATCAAATTTGCACTTAATAGGAGGTGCACATGTTCAATGTGTGAACAGTCATTATGCAAAGTTTGAACATAAAGGAATGAAAACTGTTGGAGTTACAGATTACACAAACCAGGACACCCCCTAATAGTTTGGAATGGAAAAAAAATGTCTAAGTTCAACAATCCTAAAAATAAATATTTATCAAATGTTCACAAAATAGGAGGTGCACATGTTCAATGTATAAACAATATGCAGTTTGAATATAAAGGAATGAACAGATTGCACAAACCAGGACACCCCGTAAGCATTTGGAATGGAAAAATGTCTAAGTTCAACAGACCTAAAAAGATACTATATATCAAATGTGCAAGAAATAGGATGTGCACATGCTCATTTTGTGAACAATCATTATGCAAAGTTTGAATGTAAAGAAATGAAAATTGTTGGAGTTACAGATTACACATACCAGACACCCAAAGCATTTCGGATGGAAAAAATGTCTAAGTTCAACATCCCTCAAAATGAGAAAATATTTATCAAATGTGCACAAAATGGATGTTGCACATTTTCAATGTGTGAACAATCATTGTGTAAAGTTTGAATATAAAGGAATGAAAACTGTCGGAGTTACAGATTACACAAACCAGACACCCAAAACATTTCGGATGGAAAAAATGTCTAAGTTCAACACCCCTCAAAAATGAGAAAATATTTATCAAATGTGCACAAAAAAGGAGGTGCACATCTACAATATGTAAACAACCATTATGCAAAGTTTATAGATATCATAATATTCGAAAAGCATTTTCTAAATTCTACCACAGACACTCAGAGTTAATTGATAAAATACAATATTGGGTTAAAAGCTCTTCTGCAACAAGGCATATCAGAACCTATATTTTATGGTGATTTAGTTTATAAATTCAAACGTATTGTTGGAAAAATAGTAAGTGAGTATGATCAGGAAATACCACAATCACAAACTGCAGACAACCCCGTGGCACCGCGAGGAAGAGCCGCTCAACCATCACGAGACACCAGGAAGACAAATTAAGCAAAGTAATCAGCTCTCTCTTCCCCATCAAGATGATTGCAATACTAGAATGGACATAAAGTAACGTACAACAAAACATAGAGCAATTACAGACTCCCACAATGGGAGTAACAATAAACAAAAAGTCAACAACAACAGAACCACCGCCTTAGAACGGACAGCAGCCTAAGCCATTGGGGGGCTTAAATGCATTTTACTGGTACCAAATCTTCGCCCTAGATTCTGCTGTTGTTGAAGTACAAGAAATGTTCAGCTCGCATGGAGGCCATCTAACTAATGCAAAGTATCATCATGGTAAACACTCTAATCAAATTAACACTCCATGATGAAACAAAGAGAATGGCTCATGACTCACAGATAGTCAGAGCTAAAGAAAACCTCAAGTTGAGCCACGGTGGGTCCAGCTACAGATAAGCATCAGACACCAACCCACCGATTAAAGCTTTACGTCAGAGCCGTCATAGAGTCTGAGGCCTGACCCACCGTCGTGCAGTTAAAGAGGAAACCATAGCTATAAACCATGATTGGGTTTAAAACTAGGCATGCAGACTGTCGCATGATATCCAAATTATATCCAACCTTTATATAACGTTTTACTATCTTTTTGAATTGATCACTTAAATGAATGAAAACTGAAAATGGAAAACCTATTTTTAGTGATCAATTCAAAAAGATAGTTAAACGTTATATAATGGTTGGATATAACTTGGATATCATGCGACAGTCTGCATGCCTAGTTTTAAACCCAATCACGGTTTATAGCTATGGTTTCCTCTTTAATTGCACGACGGTGGGTCAGGCCTCAGACTCTATGACGGCTCTGATGTAAAGCTTTAATCGGTGGGTTGGTGTCTGATGCTTATCTGTAGCTGGACCCACCGTGGCTCAACTTGAGTTTTCTTTAGCTCTGACTATCTGTGAGTCATGAGCCCTTTTCTTTGTTTCATCATGGAGTGTTAATTTGATTAGAGTGTTTCTCCATGATGATACATTGCATTAGTTAGATGGCCTCCACGCGAGCTGAACATTTCTTGTACTTCAACAACAGCAGAATCTAGGGCGAAGATTTGGTACCAGTAAAATGCATTTAAGCCCCCGGTTGCTTAGGCTACTGTCCGTTCTAAGGCGGTGGTTCTGTTGTTGTTGACTTTTTGTTTATTGTTACTCCCATTATGGGAGTCTGTAATTGTTCTATGTTTTGTTGTATGTTACTTTATGTCCATTCTAGTATTGCAATCATCTTGATGGGGAAGAGAGAGCTGGTTGCTTTGCTTAATTTGTCTTCCTGGTGCCGGGTGATGGTTGAGTGGCTCTTCCTTGCGGTGCTATGGGGTTGTCTGCGGTTTGTGATTGTGGTATTTCCTGATCATACTCACTTACT
Source organism: Loripinus fragilis (assembly GCA_964019695.1). Lineage (NCBI taxonomy): Eukaryota > Metazoa > Mollusca > Bivalvia > Lucinida > Lucinidae > Loripinus > Loripinus fragilis. Next base: position 30,808,917 of record OZ026528.1, read on the forward strand.
ATTTTTGAATGAAAAGGAATGAAAACTTTTTGAGTTAAAGATTACACAATCTAGGCAACCCAAAAGTGTTTGGGACGGAGGGACGGAGTGGACCCATTACTAGACCTGCTTCGCTAAAGTGACGCATTTAATAAATCAACAGCAACAGAACCACCCGGACAGCAGCCTAAGCCACTGGGGGCTTAAATGCATTTTACTGGTACCAATCTTCGCCTTAGATTCTTTTGAATGTTTAGCTCGCATGGAGGCTTCCTAACTATTGCAAGATATCATCACAAAGAAATAATCTAATCAAATTAACACACTAACCTCAAGTTAAGCCACGGTGGGCCATTCCAAAGACAGGCATCAGGCACCAACCAACCGATTAAGGCTTTCGATAGGACCATCATTGAGTCTGAGGCCTAACCCACCGTCGTGCAATTAAAGAGGAAACCATAGCTATAAACCGTGATTGGGTTTACAACCAGACAGGCAGACTATCGCATGATATCCATGTTATATCCAACTTTTTATAACGTTGAATTATCTTTTTGAATTGATCACTAAAATAAGGTTTTCCAACAATTCTTTTAAATTTATAAACTAAATCACCATAAAATACTAGCTCAGATATGACCCGTTGCAGAAGAGTTTTTAAACCAATATTGTATTTAGCAATCAACTATGAGTGTCTGTGGTAGAATTTAGAAAATGCTAAATCTGTATTAGCTTTTCAGGCTCAGTTGTATACTGAAAACAAGTTAAATCAAATATGAAATCATAATATATTTCTATAGTTATATATATTACTTTAGCAATTTGACAGAACAAGGGTATATATCCTGGACGAGATGTTGCATCAGACCTAACATTTTCTTAGTTCATAAATTTTATAGCATATAACAGAGAAAAAATACAAACAATGTATTTTTAAGCTAAGAAGTACACCTTTTCACAAAGAGAGAATGTACACCCAATTACACGTAGTCTCTAAATCAGAACATTTTCATTTGTTAAAATGGTGACTTGATGCCACAGCTTCCTTTTTAAATGAAATAAATTACCCAGTGAATGTACATTTTAATGAATTAAGCAATATTTGTGTATCTTTAACTTTGTTATCTACATGATCAGTTGGAAAGCGAACAACAAAATGGTATTTTACTGCAGAAATGTTGTTTTGTATCGCTCTTAAGTCGAGTGATATCAAAATAATAATCGTGAGGTGTTTAAAAGCAAACATAAAGAATAGCAGGCTTAATTTCAAAATTAAAAGGTTCTTAACTTATATGACATTTTATCCACGGTCATCGAATTAAACAGCTTATAACTGACAAAGTATTGATGTAGATCGTATCAATTTGCAGTTTTAACATGGTGAGTAAATGGTCATATGAATACACGCTATCATTAACTAAAATACATGTTGAATTTTTTTCAAATGAAACTTTTTATAATATATCATTGATTGTATATGGTATGGTTGAAAATGTAACGTAAATGATATTATAATGGTTCCAAACAACTTTTACAAACATCAATTTATGTAGAAAATAACATGTTTTTACAGATTGCTCAACTGATTTGTCAATTTAAACATTTCAACTACTAACTAAACTGACTTGATTACGTATTTTTGCTTTTAAGAAAATGAGGGGTATTGCAAATTTACACACTGTTACAAGTATGTTTGCAAGAGTGTATATCTGGTTTCATTCTGCCTAAGCTATGTACTAAAAGGTCAAACAAGTGAAAAATCTGCTTAACAGAGTGAATACCTAATGCTTTTTCTGAACCCTGGGTTCTCTACTAAAACAATATGCTGTTCCTGAAATAATTTTTTAAAAAGTTAATTTTGAAATAAATCAGCAGATGAGAAAAAAGGATGCCAAATTACCCAGCAAAATGGGAAATCATGTAGTCAATGGCCGCACATGAGACACCTAAGCCTTTCACAAAGGCCAAGAACTATATATAAATTTAAATTTTCACATTAAATCAATTTTCATGCTCTGTGGCTAGTCTATAGACTGATACTGAGCTCTGATAATATCCAGACAACCAAACATATGATAAGTAAAATTATAGACTAGCCATAGACATAACTATTAGAAATAAAATAAAAATAATAATAAAAATGTTATAGTTGTATTACTAACAGCTATATATCCCAAGTTCCGACAAACTTTCAACTTAGGCTGCTGTCCGTTCTAAGGCGGTGGTTCTGTTGTTGTTGACTTTTTGTTTAATGTTACTCCCACTTAGGGAGTATGTAATTGTTCTATGTTTTGTTGTACGTTACTTTATGTCCATTCTAGTATTGCAATCATCTTGATGGGGAAGAGAGAGCTGGTTGCTTGCTTAATTTGTCTTCCTGGTGTCTCGTGATGGTTGAGCGGCTCTTCCTCGCGGTGCCACAGGGTTGTCTGCGGTTTGTGATTGTGGTATTTCCTGATCATACTCACTTACTATTTTTGGATGCAAAAGGAACCTGAACCGGGCTCCTATTGATAGGTATATGTCCCAAAAATAGTAAGTGAGTATGATCAGGAAATACCACAATCACAAACTGCAGACAAACCCATGGCACCGCGAGGAAGAGCCACACGACAATCACGAGACACCAGGAAGACATACTAAGCAAAGCAACCAGCTCTCTCTTCTCCATCAAGATGATTGCAAACATAGAAGGGAAATAAAGTAACGTACAACAAAACATAGAACAATTATAGAATCCCACAACAGGACTTACAATTTACAACAAGCCAACAACAACAACAACAACAGAACCACTACCTTAGAACAGACAGCGGCCTAAGCCACTGGGGGGCTTAAATGCATTTTACTGGTACCAAATCTTCGCCCTAGATTCGGCTGTTGTTGAAGTACAAAAAATGTTCAGCTCGCATGGAAGCCTTCTACCTATTGCAATGTATCATGGAGAAACACTCTAATCAAATTAAAGCTGCATAGTCTGTAACTTTTGATATTCTAATTTTAAAAATAATGTTTTTATTTTTCAAGAACTCAGTAAAAATACTCAAATTCAGGTAAACATTTTACCATTTTCGTAAATATTAATAAGTTATCACTATCAAAACAACTGCATTTCATTTATGTTAAAATTCAACGGTCTAGAATTATTGGAGGGATGCAAATAATTACCAACAAGAGAAATAAACACCTATTTGATAAGATAATTCACTTTTCCATGCAGTTTTCAGCTGTACTGAACATTTTTATTATGAAAACATAGCTTAATTTTACTTTTACAAATGATTTAAAAAGAAAATAAATTTTTTTGGAAAAATGTTCATAGTTACAAAGTATGCAGCTTTAACACACCATGATATCCAAGTTTCGCCAAACTTTCCACTCATGCTGTTATGCATGTCATTGGTTAGATAAAGGTGACATGCATACGTATGCAAAATTTGATCAAAATATACCCTGCGGTTCAAGAGTTATAGGCATTTTCACTTACTGGTAATGGGCGAACCCTCACGATTAAAGTAGCTGCAAGTCGCAATTTACGGATTCTCTTCCACTGACCAAGAAATGGTATTTAGGAAGAGCGCAAAATGATCTAACTAATAGACAAATGGACTGAAAGAACTACAAAAGACAGAATAGCATATGCATGATGATATCTCTTTTAATTGCATTATCCTTATTCACTCATCCAAACAGTCTGAAACTGGGTCATCAGGAACACCTCTTCCATCCTCATTTGCTTGTTTAAGATAATCATCAAAATCCTCTGGGAGGTTGCTATCAATGTCATCTGTTTCAATTTCCTCTTTGGCAGGTTGAACAATTTCCCTGGTTGCAGTAAATGGATTCAAGCAATTGAACAGTTACAGAATGTTTTGCGCGGCAGGTGCTGCTTTTAATATACACATGCTTCCATAGACTAATAGTAAGTAGTATGATCAGGAAATACTACAATCACAAACTGCAGACAAACCCATGGCATCGTGAGGAAGAGCCACACAGCAACCACGAGACACCAGGAAGACATACTAAGCAAAGCAACCAGCTCTCTCTTCTCCATCAAGATGATTGCAAAACTAGAAGGGACATAAAGTAACGTACAACAAAACATAGAACAATTACAGAATCCCACAATAGGAGTAACAATTTACAACAATTCATCAACAGAACCACCGCCTTAGAACGGACAGCAGCCTGAGCCACTGGGGGCTTAAATGCATTTTACTGGTACCAAATTTTCGCCCTAGATTCGGCTGTTGTTGAAGTACAAAAATGTTCAGCTCGCATGGAAGCCTTCTACCTATTGCAATGTATCATCATGGAGAAACACTCTAATCAAATTAACACACCATGATATCCAAGTTTCGCCAAACTTTCCACTCATGCTGTTACGCATGTCATTGGTTAGATAAAGGTGACATGCATACGTATGCAAAATTTGATCAAAATATACCCTGCGGTTCAAGAGTTATAGGCATTTTCATTTACTGGTAATGGGCGAACCCTCACGTTTAAAGTAGCTGCAAGTCGCAATTTACGGATTCTCTTCCACTGACCAAGACATGGTATTTAAGAGGAGAGCAAAAATGATCTAACTAATAGACAGATGGACTGAAAGAACTACAAAAGACAGAATAGCAAATGCATGATGATATCTATTTTAATAGCATTATGTTGATTCACTCATCCAAACAGTCTGAAACTGGGTCATCAGGAACACCTCCTCCATCCTCATTGGCTTGTTTAAGATAATCATCAAAAACATCTGGAAGGTTGCTATCAATGTGATCTGTTTCAATTTCCTCTTTGGCAGATTGAACAATTTCCCTGGTTGCAGTAAATGGATTCAAGCAATTGAACAGTTACAGAATGTTTTGCGCGGCAGGTGCTGCTTTTAATATACACATGCTTCAATAGAATAATAGTAAGTTGTATGATCAGGAAATTGAAATACTACAGTCACAAACTGCAGACAAACCCATGGCATCGTGAGGAAGAGCCACACAACAACCACGAGACACCAGGAAGACAAACAAACAAAGCTTTGGTCTGTCCCTTAAGCATACCTATTGTCTTAATCGGACTGCTGATAGCTTTGTAGAAACCATCAGGGAGACTTGCTATGAATTTCCTCTCCTTTGTTTTCCCAAGAACAATCAAATCAGCCATGTTAACGTCTATTGAAGCAATCTGATCAGTAAAAGTGTATAGGTGAGGCTGATTATCTTCTAGAGGATGAGCATATTTGTCACCCCCTGCAAAGTGAGAGCCCGATTATTGGAATTCAAGGCTCATGGGTATTTCACTTTCTCCTTGTGAAATTTTTGTGATGAACAACCGGGCTCTGAGTCTGAGTAGATACTTTCCAGGCAAACATTCGCGTCATCTTCAGCTGTTTCAGTTGGGCTTCACATTCCCTCTCTGTGCCATCACACTGGTGAATCAAGAGTGTTGCCAGGAGGAAATTGTAAACCCAGTGTGGACCAGGTGAATGGAAAATACACACAACTGTTATGAGCATTTTCACTAACTGACTCTTAAATATCGTGTCTTGGTCAGTGGAAGAGAATCCGTCAATGGCGACTTGCAGCTGCTTTCGACGTGAGGGCAAGCTGTCTCGAGGTACTGCTCAATATTATCAAAGTCGTTTTTTTCATTTGACGAAGTTGTTAAATTGAAGCTGCCACACTCGAAATTACTTGTATAGCATACACCCAGGATGTCTCATTGAAAACACAGGTACCTCTAATTCCTTCATAGGATGCAGTGACATAATTCCAAGGCAAAGCCTTTCATTAAGGTTCCAATGCAGCCAAGAAATGACTGTATTATATGTTGGTTCCAGCACACTTGTTTTGTCACCACATACAACTGCATGTCAACGCATAAGAGAACTCTTTTAATCCCCATATCAACCATTGATCTCTGCTTGTAAATGTATTAGGATGGTGTCATTCAGGGGACCAACCACATACATTACATACAGGGTTGAGTACATCTTTTGTTCTCGAAAAATTATTATTAAAATCATTCCAGAACCCCCTAAAAAGACATATCTTATTCCGCTCTTTGAATATTAATTAAAATGACACTCTTTTCAAGATGGTGTATGGTGGCCATTTTGGATCTCTTATTCATGGATATCAATATGTCACTATATTCAGAATGGTAGTCCGCATACCAGAAAACCCCTTAAAAGACCTACTTTATAATTTTCTATGACGGTGATTTTTTTGAAAGATGGTGTTTGGCGACCATCTTGGATATGGTCATTAGCGGACCTCAAAATGCAAAACAACATGCAGAATTGGATTCCTCGTACCAGAAAACCTCTAAGACGACATATTTTACAACATTCTGTGACAATTATTAAAAAAAATCCAAAATGTCGTCTGGCGGCAAACTTAGATATTGCTATTCGGGACGTCAAAATGCAAAAGTATACGAAGAAATGGATTCTGCATACTAGAAAACCTCTAAAACGACATATTTTACAACATTCTGTGACTATCATTTTAAAAATAGTTTTCCATGATGGCGTCTGGCGGCAATCTTAGATATGGCTATTTGATGACCTCAAAATGCAAAACTACACGAAGAAATGGATTCAGCATACTAGAAAACCTCTAAAACAACACATTTTACAACATTCTGTGACAATTATTTAAAAAGTTAGTTTTTCAAGATGGTGTCTGGTGGCCATCTTGGATATGGTTATTTGGGGACCTAAAATGCAAAAAAAAAACCATGCAGAATTGGATTCCTTATACCAGAAAACCCTCAAAACGCTATATTTACAACATTACGTGACAATAACTTAAAAAGTTAGTTTTCAAAGATGCTGTCCGGCGTCCATATTGGATTTATGCAAATTTCACAAGTTAGTATAGCAATCATCATTATGGGGAAGAGAGAGCGGGTTGCTTTGCTTAATTTGTCTTCCTGGTGTCTCGTGATGGTTGAGCGGCTCTTCCTTGCGGTGCCACGGGGTTGTCTGAGATTTGTGATTGTGCTATTTCCTGATCATACTCACTTACTATTTTTGCCTTTCTGGCAATCAAGCAAGATTAGTTCTAGAACACCACTGAAGTTCAAAGAAACAAAAAAACTCATTGTATTCATCGTTTCTAGGTTAATGTATATAGGGCATATAGGAGTGTCAAATGGACTGAAAGGTTGCAAAATTGTAGAAGAAATATAAGACTTTAATAAATTTATTTTTAGTGTTTTTTCTCTCCATGTTTTGCTTATCTTCATGAATATTCGGCAATTATGCAATACTTATTTAGAATTACAATGTGTGTAAAGCGTTGAATAGCACACGCTAAAACCACAATAAGTCCAAGCTAAACCCACGCATTACAGACCGTTACAACATGTCAAATTATAACCAAATAGTCAGTTTGTTACT
>OZ026528.1:30816326-30992417 GCA_964019695.1 Loripinus fragilis
GCAGCAATCACCGGCCACTTTAGTTTTTCTTTAGTAGAATCAGACCAAAAAGAAAACTATCTGGGACGATACCGGCAGATTTTTAGATTAACGTTGAAGCATGCATGATGAAGGAACTGTGCAGAATCTCAGACCTAGTATAAAGTCATTCTTCCTTTATCACTCTTCCTTTATCTTTATATATATTGCTGGCAGTGCTCCGCCACCTAGTATTGGAACAGGTCGCATGACTGTTCTCGTCGCTCCAGTGCTATAGTGTTCCAAGTGACATTTTGGTCAAAAATGAGTTATGCATACCCTTGGAAAGGGGATCAAATGTTCTATCTACTGGTGAAGGTTTCATTTGCCTATCTCCTCCCAGTAAGCTTAAAATTGCTGTGCTTTTCTGTTCTATCTACAAAAAGACAATTTCGTTCAGTGCTATAGTGTTCTAAGTGATTTTCGTCCAATGGCCAATGATGATTTTTCACGTGATTGGGTGAGTTCAGTGTCATATTGTTCTATTTACATAAAGTCACTTCTCTTGGAGAAATTGCTTAAATTGCAGTGACCTCCCTGACATAGATTTAAATTTCCTGAATTGAAGCGGTTTGTCGGTCTTATGATGAACTAATGGCTATATCGGCTACTTTTAGATGCAAAATATCCGCTCTGTCAAAATCATAACGCAAATTGATCCATGGCTAGAATTATAAGCTGTAGAAACAGATTACCTCCCTTAAACATACCTAAACTGCTTTAATTAAAGTAATTTGTCGATGTTATTACAAATCAATGGTTAAATCTGCTACTTGAAGGTCCAAATAATCAGTTCAGTCTAAAATATTATACAAATTGACCCAAATGACAGAAAAATTAACTGTAGAAAAAATTACCTCCCTTGCATAAATTTTAATGGCATTATCCGTGCCGTTTGTTACTGTGTTGCCAAATAAATGACTAAATCTTCTACTTTTAGGTACAAATAATCATTTCTGTTCAGACTAGTATATGAATTGTCTCCATAAACAGAATAATTAGCTGTAGGAAAATATAGAACACTATAGCACTGAACGCAGACGGCGATTTTTAGGGCATAATGTTCTATCAGTAAACTGTTAAATGCCTGTAAATTTCATATTACTGTAAAATTTCTTCAAACCAAGGTCATTTACACTGTATGTATATATTTTAACCCTCTGGTACGATTCAAAGGTCTGTGATAAATAAGACATAAAAAATCAGGATGCTAAAATTTTCAAACTCATTTTTCTCAAAACTTGTGCAATGGTAGATATAACACTATAGCACTAAAGCGACGTTCTATCTACACTACCTGAGAAGACAGATATGCTTGCCTCCTCAACAGGAAGAACCAGACAAGCCCACTCGAAGAAGTTCCAACAGATATCTACACGTACAGAACAGACTCGTATAAATGTATCCTTTTCCCCTGCACCTTCCCAGTTTGGAATTCCCTCTTAGCATCATTGGCTGAGGCCCCTTCTTTGGTATCTTTCAAGAAGGGGTTATCCCCTATATCCTTCTTGGCAGTGTTAAGGCCCCGGTTGCTTATTAACTCACCAGGTGGGGAGCTGTGCTGTCGGGGACGTAAGGGCCCTGCTAGCCACGGAAGGCAGGGTGGTCTTTATCTGGTGAGCCAATGGCAACTGGGAATACTTTCGTCCTTTCTTTTTACATGTAACAAGTGCGGATCCAGAGAGGGTGGCAGGGGATCCGGACCCCCCTGGAAAATCACAAATTATATGGGTTTCTATAGGGAATAAGCAATTGGACCCCCTCTGGAAAAAGTTGGCCCCCCCGGAAAATGTTGGCCCCCTCTGGAACCTTGAAAACAGATAGTTTTCTTTGAAACTAACCATTTGACTTTAGCCTGGGTCCAGTCGTCAATATTTTGGCAATATTTTCTAATGCTAATATTCTAAAAAATAAGAGAATAAAAATATACCACATCAAAGGTATCGGTTGTCCGTTATTGATTTCGATTAATATTATACAATTATTGACTTCAATGAGGTAGACATAAGGATTTATCTACCCGAAAAAGTGATAATACACCGAGGCCGCTAGGCCGAGGTGAATATCACTTTTAAGAGTAGATAAATCCTCATGTCTACCGAAATTGAAGTCAATAACTGTTTTGTTATATGACTTTTCAACTTAGAATGAAAATTTTCTACTTTCACTTTTGTTGTTGAAGTCAACTTTCAACCTAAGGACTTTCTAACAAGTTTTATCAACTGTTATTAAAATACTTTAATGTAGTATTTTGCAATTTGAAATGTATATTAATTCTCTGAATGTGGAATGTTAAATTTAATCATAAAACTTTTTTTACATTTTGTTTATTCAAACAAAGAAAAGTGAACAAACAAAACATAACAAAACAGTTGTTAAAATTCATGAAAGTCTTTAGTTTACCTGTTGGGATGTGAAACAGCAAATCATGTCAATTTCACGCAGCACATGCTAGTTTTATACTCATCATGCTATTTTTAGCTCTCTAGAGGGTGATATTGCAGAAGTGTCAAAAATATTAACTTCTGGAAACTAGTTTGAGCTGGATTTCATTCTATATCACCTTCTGAGCCAGTTTAGACCAGTTTTCAGGTAGACAGAGATTTATGAAGACAAATTGGGCCAATCGGGAGACAGGATTCTCTCCAGTCATATAACAATGTTCATTTTTGACCAAGGAACGGAAAAATAAAACAGAAGAAAAAATGATCAGACTTGAACCCAGGCTAATTTGACTTCTGTAAATTAAGCTGAGGACTAAAAAAAAATAATAATAAAAAAAAAAAAACAAAAAAAAAACGTTAGAGCTTTTTTGTCAGATTGACCTGAATCCCCCCTGACGAAAATTCCTGGATCCGCGCATGTGCAAGTCTTATATCCGAAAGAATTCTTATTTTTTGATATCATATTAGACCTGTTTACTCTTGTTATTCTGTATATATTACTTCTAACTGCCTAAATATATATTCTCTAGTTTTTCTTTTTCATCTTTTCTAGTGCTACCACAAAGAAGTCAAACGTTAAATAATTGTCAAAAGTAAATGTAGATGTACCCCGGCGTACGTCAGCACAGATATTCAAGCATCTGGAAGGAGTATAGACAACAGCTAACAAAATGAAAGCTGATTATCATTTTTCTATTTTCGTGCGCTATATTTATTGCAATTGCAAATCGTGTTCGTCAAACAAACACAAAAAGGGATGTGTGTATATTATGAGGCTATGTTTGCCCCCTATGAGGCCAAAAAATGAAAATCGCTTTTTATAAGTTTCTTCTTATTAATTTATTAGAACAATAACCCAAGTGTAAAAGTCTAGGATTGATTCTATTTTTACCGTTGCTAAGGTAACAAAAATGGCTTCCAAAATAGGCTGAAAATAGGAAAGCGACCATTTTGGAGCAAATTTAAGACATTTGACAGAGAAATTAACATAGAGCACAGGCAAATATCAAAAAGATATTTTAACAGAGGGTGAGAATTATCACGACACACAATATATTAAAGGGTTTTTAGGTAGTCGCTTGTGCTGACGTCTAATCCTTAAAAAACGGTCTAAAAAAGCCTTAAATTTGGCTCAAAATGACAACTTCTCTATTTTAAGCCTATTTCGTTGGCCATTTTTGTTACCATAGCAATGGAAAAAGTAAAATAAATGCCAGAATTTTACACTTGGACCATTATTCTAATAAACCAATTGAGTGAAAAGCAACTTTAAGTCTCTGGCTCCAGAGGGCCCCTTAATGCACGTATCTGTACCCCTTTGACAAAAACAACCGCGTATAAATACGCCGTCGGGTTTTAGTCAACTCGTACCCAAGTCAACTCGTACCCATTTTTGGTCTACTCGTTTTGCGCCTTTGTTTTTCGCATCCGACAACATTGTGTTTTCTCGCATGTAGGCTGTTTTTCCCACATCTTAGTCTTTGAGGCCTTATGATTATAAATTAAAGAAGGCTTAAACCTTTGATTACATAATAGGTCCAGAGAAGGAACTTTATGAGAATAAAAATGTAATGATTTTCTTGCCCATCAATTTAGGATCAATGGCATTTGGTCGAAAACCATTTCGTCAAAACGACTTTTGGTCGAATGCGTCATTTGGTCGATACTACGTTTCGCCGATTAAGACGTTTGGTTGACTACCACATTTGGTCGAAAATTCGTTGAATTAAGTGGATTTTTGGTCGAAAAAACTGATATGTACAACAAAAAAAATGTTTATGTTTTTTTCTTCCAATTGGAGAGCATAAGTAGTAGTAATGGATTGTTTTGGCTATAGTTGTTCCAGTTGTTCCAAGATGGCGGCCCCCATGAAAACGATTGCACAACATTTCATAATGTCCAAAATGGCGGACAATATTACTTCCGGTTCCTGTTATTACACAACATCCGGAAATGATAAAACAGTTACTACGGGATTTCACCATAGTTTGGTAATCGGGCCGGGTTTTCCCAACTATTATGAGCAATGACGCAATATATATTAACTGCTTATCCATTTCACGTTTTACCCTTGATTTCATGACATTATTAAGTGCTATGATGTTTATAAAATTCCTTTGTGTTGTTTGCAATTCTTAAAACATCTAAACCCTATGAATAAAAGGGAGTGAGCCGCTGCATTTGCTTTATTTCACAATGTATCCTTTTCCTGATTGCACCTCTATTGCTGTCAGTGGTGCCACCTGTAGTGGCAAGACATTTTGGTTATATCGATTACTCCGTCATAAAAATGAGATGTTTGAAAACCCACCCCAAAAAGTGTTGTATTGCTACGGAATATATCAACCATTCTACGAAAAAATGGAGAAAGAATTGCCATTTATCACCTTTCAACAAGGATTACCGTCAACAGTAGATTTAGAAGCCCTGGCTGATGAGAAAATGTGTAACCTGCTTTGCCTGGATGATCTTATGGAATCTGTGACCACATCTTCGGAGATGGAGAATTTATTCGTGAAAGGCATGCATCATCGTCATTTGAGCGTAATATTTTTAAATCAGAACATGTACTCTCAAGGCAAGCATTCACGCACCATCAATTTGAATACTCATATCCTGGTGCTAATGAAAAATCCGCGTGATTTGTCTCAAATTCAGTGTTTAGCTCGTCAAGCATTTGTGGGCAAAAGTAAATTTCTGCTCGAAGCTTTCAAAGATGCTACTTCCCAGCCCTATGGGTATTTGATCTTGGATTTCTCACCCATGGGACATGAAGCCTATCGAGTGAGAACACGTGTATTTCCAGAAGAAGATACCATCATATATCAACCAGTATAAATTAAACTAGAATTTAGCAGATACTTCATTTTATATTTTGACATTGAAGACAACGGGTATGTTCCTTGATATACAGTTGAAATATAACAGCGACGATGCGTAAAATGATTTTAATTCCGTATGATAAATACGAAAGACTCCTTTCAGGACAAGTAAGTCAGCCTAAACTAGTGAACACAACAGATTCAGACGCAGAACAAGACACAACAGATAGTCTTCAACGCGATAACCGCCAGTTAATCGCTCAGGACAGCACAACAGATGACTTATTGCCCTCATTGCCATTACCTCTAAGATCAAGAGGCAAAACTATAGTCAATCATTTAAAGAAACACGCAGATTTTCGGTGGAACGACAAAGGAGAAATCATCGTTGATGGTCAATTGGTAAAGGGATCAAACATTATTGACTTGATCAAAATTCAGTTAAAAGACTACAAATCATTTCATCCCATTGGTGCGGAAGTTTTCAGTCAACTTGTTCGAGAAAGCAACATACCACAGAGTGTGTTGTCACCAACCAGACGCTTTCAAATTGGCACTGGAAAAATACCACCTCCGCCTGGAAAACCAGTTCGTAGCAAGCCAATGACTAGAGTATTCAGGCACAAGTGGATAAGCATTTAAACGATGCCCTATCAAGACTATTTAAAAAGTATATATTATGACCCAAACCATCCGGCAGCTTATGGTGGGGTTGAAAAGTTGTACAGAGCTGTCAGAAAAGATGGAAAGTTTGTCTTGAGCAGAAATAGAATTGAAAAGTGGCTCATGAAGCAAGAAGATTATGCCGTTCACAAAGAAGAGAAAACAAAATTCTTACGTAGGCGTGTGGTTGCTCCATTTGTGGATTATCAGTGGGATGTAGATACAGATGACATGCGTCGCTATGAAGATCAAAAGTACAAATACTTTCTTTTAGCCGTGGACATTATGTCTAAATACGTTTGGACTGTGCCCTTACGGACTAAAACTGCTGTAGAAATTGTGAAAGCATTTAAGACCATTTTCAAGGATGGAAGGAAACCAACACGTATACGTACTGACAAAGGAAGCGAGTACGTCAATAAAGATGTCAGAAAGTATTTAAAGGACAACACACTATTCATTTTGTGACTCAAAATGTAGTCAAAGCCTCCCTCGCAGAAAGGGCTATAAAAACCATCAAATCTAGAAGAGCACGCTTCATGACGCACAAACAATCCCACCAGTGGGTTGAAGCTCTTCCAAAACTGACGACCAGTTATAACAAAACTTATCATCGTAGTATCAAACGAACACCTGCTAGTGTAAAACCTTCAGACCACGTTGAACTATGGAAGGAACTGTATGAGTCAAAACTTCAAACGCATAAGCCCAGTACCCAATCATTCAAGTTCAAGGTGGGAGACATTGTCAGAGTGAGCTTCCTACGGAGACAATTTCAGCGACAGTATGATGAGCGCTGGTCACGTGATCTATTTGTAGTGACAGAACGTTTCATGAAAGAAGAGATACCTCAGTATAAACTCTAAAGATTATGATGGAGAAATTATTACTGGAACATTTTATCAGAAGCAGTTAAGTAGGGCTTATGAGCAAGAGATGTACTTGATAGAGAGGATGCTTAAATCTAGAAAGAAAGCTGGACAGAAAGAATACTTGGTTAGATGGAAAGGGTGGGGGCCTAAATATGACAGCTGGGTAAAAGTTAAAAGTATAAATAAGACTGCATGGTCTCAGTCTCAGTCATAGCTTTCAAGATGAGCGTACGAATGGTACTGAAGTCCTCAGACAGTCCTCTTTTTCATCCGAATAACCAGCCCTACAATTTCAGGGTACACCTGCCTAAACCCCTAATTCTAAATGGAGTGTGGACTGTTTCTTTGCTAGAATTTTCACTGGATCCAGGACAAACAAAACAACGAGGACTCCCAGAAGTATTTCTTTGCTCTAATATCTGCGAGGACACTATTGTAGGTGATAAAGAATTGCCGTTAATCAGAAGAGTTTATCTGGAGAAAGAGAATATCATATATCAATGCCCGTATGAAGTACCTATTAAACTGGGACAGTTTCAAGACGTTCATATGTATATAAGAGATGCCAAAGGTTCACCCGCCTCATTTCTCTTTGGGGAAGTGACAGTGACATTGCTCTTGAGAAAACTTCCATTCTTTTAACGATGTTAGGTTCAATGTACGTATCTGATCCAACTGTGTGGCGTTCATTTTATGAAAATATGATCGAAGGAAAGTTCAATCCGGGACAGTATCGAGGCAGGCAGAGAGGGGGAGGTGGCATCGCTGGAATGTATGCTAATAAACCTTATATGATCCCTGTAAATCCCCATGCTACTCAAGAACCCGAAGAAAAAGTGATTGTGGGTAAACAAGTGAGTCCTGTGACAGCAGTAGAAGAGAGGGCCAAATCTGACCTAAAAGATGCCATCCAAGATAATAAACCTCACATTCCTATTTCTATAAAAGGAACAAACACTATCAAAACAGTCAGTGTTAATCCTGCTACTGCCAAAGCCGCATCGACACAGAAGAAGCGTAAAAAAAAATCAGGAGGACGAATTCACTATCTTTAATAAGAAGTCACGCAAGTTAAATCATGGCCTATCTTAGTGATCAGAATACCACATTGGGACAGCCAGCTGAATTATCTATATTTACTCTTCCTGCCAATCAAGTTGCTATACAGAAGATATACTACTCTGAATGTCGACCAGTTTCCTCTTTTCAGTCTGATGAAGCGCCTATTGAGATAACAGTGCCTGGACAAGGTAACGAATATATAGATTTGCGTAGAAGTCGAATGTACGTGAAATGCAAAATTGTCAAGGCTGATGGATCACCACTGGCAGCCAATGAAAAGACAGGAATAATAAATTTACCGCTTCAAAGTTTGTGGTCTCAAATTGATACGTTCATGAATGGAAAACTGGTGTCCCTTAACACGAGTTACTACCCTTGGAAGGCTTACTTAAAACTGCTACTGTCGAATGGGAATGATGGTGCCGCCTCTCAGCTCCAATCACAGTTATTTTATCTCGATGACTTTGATTTGGATGACGTAGATGCCGCAGCTGGCAGTAATGGTGGATTGGCACAACGATTCCAATACACAAAAGAAAGCAGAATATTTGACATGGAAGGACCACTTTACGAAGACATTTTTTGATGGACAAATACCTCGTCAATGGTGTTGACATACATCTAAAACTTTTCAGAAATAGAGCACCGTTCTGTATTGTAAGCGATGAAACAACGCCAAATTACAAACTTGAGATTCTTGATGTAGCATTCAAAGCCTGCATGATCAAAGTGGACAGCGGGGTACTCATAAACCATGCAGAAATTATGAAGAAAACAACTGCAAAATATCCACTCCACAGAACCGAGTTGAAAATGAATACATGTCCCAGTGGTTCGGGATCTTTTATATGGCAGAATATATGGTCAAATAATTTACCCACAAAAGCATTTTTCGCTTTCGTCAAGCAAACTGCTGTTAACGGAGATTATTCAAAAAATCCATTCAATATGCTAAATATAGCTAATGAAATAGCTCTCTATGTGAATGGAGAAAGTATTCCAGCTCGACCAATGAAAATGGATGTAGGAACCAACAGGAATTATGTCACACCATTTGTCAACTTATTTGAAGCTGCTGAGAAATGGAATAAAGATGCCGGTCTACAAATAACCCGAAGCAGGTTTGAGCAGGGCTATGCAATATATGCATTCAATTTAGCTCCTAGTGACCTTGGAGAAGAGTATATAAACCTAGTGCAGCAAGGATCAGTACGTTTAGAAGTCAGATTCTCCACTAACACTACGGAAACGCTTAACTGTATAGCCTATGCAGAATTCCCAGCATTGATAGAGGTGGACCTTTCAAGGGAAGTCAGATACACGAGAGCATGAATACAAATCAACTTCTTTGTGCCATTCGAGAGAGTAGTTGTCTCTCATCATTGACTGAGACTGTTTACTCTACAGATACATTACCAAATACTGTGACTTCATATCCTTCCGCTTTTGTATGTAATACAGATCCCCAGCATCTTCCGGGAAAACATTGGATTGTGTTTTGGTTTCAAGATTCTTATCATTCAGAATGCTATGACAGTTTAGGACACCTGCCAGGAGCCTATGATTGTAATTTTGATTATTTTTTACAGAGGAACACCGTAAAGTGTGTCTATAATAACGAACCTTTACAGAAAGAAGGAGCAGACACTTGTGGATACCACGTGTTGTTTTACTTATTAATGAAATGTAGATCCCTCCCTTTGATCAACATAGTTGAACAGTTGAAAAAGAGTGATTCATCGGACAAGTTTGTGGTTGACTACGTCACCCAACACTTTAAGTGCCTATAAATAAGAGGGTAATATTCATTCTGAATCAGTCGTATCAAGATGAGTCGGGCTGTTCAGATACAGGTGCCTTTTTTGGAATTATTACAGGCTACATCAGTAAAGCAACGCAAGGCTTTATTAAACACACTTACTAAAGACCAGTTCCATGCTTTATGCGAAGTCATAATAAATGTCTATAAAGGCAATGTTCCAGTGAGTAACTACTATGTGAAGAAGCTGTTTCCCTTCAAAAGGAGTATTCAGATGGTAGCAGATAAACATGTCAGCACAAAGCGCAAGAAAAAGATACTCGCAGTAAAACATGCTATCATCCCTTGGGTGCTCAAGCCTGTGCTTTCCATGTTGAAAGAGGAACCAGCCCATATTGCTATTGACTCTGACCGGGAAGAGTAAATCAAATGACTAATAGGTCTTGAGAAACATTCTTACAGATACAAATTTCTTGACTTGTTTATGCATACAATGTTGTGATGTTTTGGTTGAGATATAATGTGTTCTTTAATTATATGCTTTTGTGTTCATATATGTTGTTTTCCATGTGCTGTCTTGTAAAAACATAGCTTTGTGTAAATGCTTTTGTGTATATTTCATGTAAATAAAAAGTGTAGAAAAAAGTACATGTCTTTTTCATTCATATCCTTTCCGAGATTTGAAATTGAGTTCTATGACCCTGTATACATGAGGGTTAACACTAATGACAAGATATGCGGAATGCAGTGGCTGAGCTGGTAGAGCATTAGACCTCGATTCAAAGAGTTGTTATGTTTGTTTGTTGGTATGCAGTGTGTAATTGCTGTATTTCCTGATCACTTACTTGTTTGAAGAAGAAAGATAACTGAAAAATTGTTGCTCTGAACGTAAACCATCGGAACAAACACATATTACGAGATGTGATGGAAGATACAAGGTGTAAAAAACGATATTTTATTGCATGCAAATATATCAATATACACACATATTTCAAATAGGCATACATTATGACACATATGATCCATAGCTAAGCAAAAATAAAATATAAAACCACACTGCTATTCACACTTCTCCTTTTGAAAAAAATAAGAAAAATTTAATCTGTTTTTTGTGAAAAGAAAAATCTTTAATAAAAAACATATTGTTCAATTATGGGAGAAACTATTTTCATTTGTAAAAAAAGAATTTTTATTTGTGAAAAAACTAATTTTTATTTGTAAAAAAGAATTTTCATTTGTGAAAAAACTAATTTTTATTTGTAAAAAAGTATTTTCATTTGTAAAAAAGAATTTTCATTTGTGAAAAAACTAATTTTTATTTGTAAAAAAAGTATTTTCATTTGTGAAAAAGCTATTTCAATTGTAAAAAATAAGTTTTTTCATTTGTGAAAAACTTATTTCATTTGTGAAAAAACTTATTTTTAATTGTGAAAAAAGTATTTTCATTTGTGAAAAACTAATTTTTATTTGTAAAAAAAGTTTTTTCATTTGTGAAAAAACTAATATCATTTGTGAAAAATTTATTTTTTATTTGTGAAAAAAGTATTTTCATTTGTGAAAAACTAATTTTTATTTGTAAAAAAAAGTATTTTCATTTGTGAAAAAAAGAAGTTCTGTATTTGTGACAAAAATCAAGAGAAACCTGATTAATTTTCAATTCATATTAAGCATAGTTAAGTATTACAATATCAAACATACGTTAGACAATCAAATATCATTCGACTACACACTTCATGTGAAGAACAGCAAATCTATCATAATTTAATTGTCTTCATTATCACTTTCAAAATTTGTAGCCAGTAAATGAATGAGATAGGCATCGTCCACCTCTTGCTCTGTCTGTTGTTTTCTGACGGGACAAAGTGCTAGGTCTAAGGGAACGGTGTCTATCCCATTCTCAAGCACCTTTCTTTTACAATACAGATATGAAAAGCCACAGCATTCCTGTTCATAGGTAAAAATACCATTTTTATGTGCCCTGAAGCCAATATTTGTTGCTGAACCTGGCTTTTGTGAATTCAGCACATGCCTAAATGTCGTGAGAGGAGCTTTGACCCTTCGTTTACTGATGCCCTTAGAACTAAATTTTGTTTCCATACATGTTCTCTGTCGTCTGCTCAGCCTTTTAAGCTTAAGATGTTTTGCCCGTCTTAAGATCTGATAGGCAGCAATCTGAGTAGCTGAAGTTTTTACAACTTTGGATCGCGATACAATGTATGTTTTTGAGCACAGGCCGATCATGGTGTCACCCTGCCACTCTAGTTTAAAGAGACCTACGGTTCTTTTGTCATATTTAGCATGAGTAGTACAACAGGTGCGGGGAAACCAGTGGAGGTCATCGTCAGCTTCGGCCTGGCGGTCACATGAATGGAAGCCCTCTAAACCAATCAAGTATTTCTGCTTCATCTCTGGTTTTATGACAGACTCAAGGGATGGACCAGCTAGTGCCATATATGCGCTGTCTGTGTCCATTTCACAGTATTCGAAGTCGTCACGGTTGACAAACTTCAGCATGAAATCATAATAAAGTTGGAGCATGCGCAATTTGGCATACTGTAAAATAAAATATCCAATTTGAATGGGAAGATTCATTCTAAGAGATTTCATATCTTTTTCAATTTCGTAATATTCTTCTTCCTCTAACAAAGGTGTAAGTTTCTTAAATTGAGGAAGATTTGCCTCCATCATGGCTTCCCCTTCCCCTTGCACATATTTCACTGAGTGAAACTTTTCCTGATCCATTATTGTTGAGCCATATGCAGCATTGCCCTCTAATTTGCGGGTGTCTGCTAAAATGGCTTTACTTGGATCAGAATCCCCAAGTCGTCTAGCATCGCTGACATCTTGTACAAACTGACGGAAGCACCTTTGAGGTTTAAATTCTATAACCTGATAAATTTTGGTGACCTCAAGCCCGTGATTTAAATACCATTTGAGAAGAGGAGTAGCCAATAAGATTTGTCTAGCTTTCATTCCACCTACCAATAACCGACGAGGTTTCTGTGAGAGGCCAAACTTTTTGATATGAGCCTGCATGTGAGAACCAATCACGTCAAAGGGGACGTCTGTGGTACAAAACAAGGGGGACATTTCTTGTAAATACTGGTAGGGTGTCATGGTGGGATGAGAAAATTGATCAGTCCATTGATCTGGGACACTAATATCCACCTCGACCATTCCAAAAAGACTACCAGATAGCACACCATCGAGTATTTCGCTTTCATTAACAGCCCGTTGTGGTGTTACTGGCAATCGGCTATCAATGAAAGTTTTCAACATGGTGTCAGAACGCATTTGTGAACGAAAATCGCATTCCCACTTCTCAATCACAGTAAATCCTTGAGACTGTAAATAACGGGTCGTTTCTAAAGTTTTCTCAAACTTTTGCTGACGATTTTTATGCCATTTCTCATCTTTGACAGACTTGGTAAGCCAGCACTGATGTCCGTGCCAATAGCAGCCATGAAACTGCATAATGGAATTATTTTCTCTTATAAACCCATCTACTGGATAGGGCCCCACCTTTTTCTCTTTTCCCGTGTTCATCTTGTGTTCAATTTTGACATCCTTGATTTTGGCCATATAATCCATCCAATCGAACATAAGACAGTACTTGTCTCTTTTTTCTGGTTTGAAATCATTTTCTGCCTTGCGACGCACAAAAGGACCAGAGGGCATGTCTTGACCAATAGACCAAAGGTAAAGAGCATTCGCGTCAAACCCGACAATGGTTTGACACTGTTTGTCTGGATTTCCACGAATGAAGGTTTCACCAGTCTTGTGATATCTATTGAAAATGATAGAAGGCCCACCTATGATATTCTGTTTTACAGTGTAATATAAATCTTTGTTGGACTCATCGAAAAGGGCAAATGAGGCGCCGGCCTGTCTACCACATTCAAACAACATTTGTCGAGCTAAGCCCGGAAGAGAAATACTGACTTTAAACATATTGATGTTTCTGTCAAAATAATATTTCTGCAACTTTTCTACTGCTTCTACAAAAGGTCCGCAATCTAAATTATTATAATAGACAAGGTACTCCTTAAATGTTGTCATGCCCTCGTCTGTCCATGCCTGCTGCACCGCAGCATAATTCTCTTCTGGGGTTTTCAGACCATCATTCAAAACACTGTCATTTTTTAACAACGAAAACCAAGCAGGGCCAAAGGGAGGTAACTCTGTGTGATCTAATTTATCTAGAGAAGTGAACCACTCGTACGGGAAAAACCCTTTTGATTCTTTGACATTGAAAGCTTTGAGAAAGCTGGCATAATTGACACCAGGGGCCAGGTATTGGGTGATATCCAGAAATTTAAATGTCTCATTGCTCAGGCAAGCGTATTGATTATTTCTCTTGACAGTGAATATGGTTTTACTGTCGTGCATTTTTAGATGAACAGCTAAATATTTCTTGATCAGGTTTATGTCATATTTAGACCCATTGAAACTTATACACGGAATTTGATGACAATATGAGTCCAATTCGTCTCTGAGCTTTTTACATTGCTTCATATGCATTTCCTCTTGCTTCTGCCACTCATTACTATCTGCGACAAGCTCTTCTAAAAATGACTCATCGTCATCAGGATCTTAAGTAAAAGGAAACTCAGACCAAATCACGCGATCCAGCTTTGCAAAGGCCTCGGAAAATTTCGCTTTTGCCAACTCATAACTTTTGTCAGAAATTTGTGACATATATTGCACCATCTGAGCCACCAACTCATTGGTGTTAGGCTCAATTATGCAATGGGGTGTTTTAAATCCCTCAACATTACTGCAGACGCTAACTGAAATAGGTACGTGTTCCGCAGTCCAAGTGAGTTTTTCTGAGTTTTGTTCCTGAACAGAGGACAACATGGCTTCAAAATAAAAAACTAAAAACCAAGGGAAGATACGTTCTTCTGCTGGAACCACAATGCCATATTCTTCCAGCTTGTCAAATATGGTTTTGGGGGAAGAATAAAAGCCACCAGGGAATCGATGCTTGGTTCTCCCCTGACAATTTCGACTGTGTTTTCTCATATTGTGTACATACCGAAAATGCATTTGACAGCTAGGACATTGATACTTTTGCGTATAAGCATTTAAATTTGAAATATAAGACAAGTGTTTATCAAACAAATTCAAATGCATTGTGTCTTTAAAACGGCACTGGGATTTGTAGACTGGCAAGGCAGACTGATCGTCCTGTAGACGAAAGATATTGATATTAATTTCAAAACATTTTTCAAAATACACGAATTGTGACAATTCAACACCTTTGAATGTTTTCGGGTCTAAACTAATATTGTTCTCCGGACATTTATGTTGCATGTACTCAACCCACTTGGCGAATAACGATTTAGTATGCATTTCCAGTCTTTCATATTGATGGCCTTGATATGTAGCGAGGCAGCGAAAAGCACATAAGTGGTCTTTATACAACTTCCCCCCTGTTGTTTTATCAAGAGCAATGATCGATCTGCTGTTTTTCACATGATCAGGTAATTGAATAGAAGCAGTGCCTAGTGGATAATCTAAGGAATACAATGTGAATCTAACGTTAGTGACTATAACTGGTTTCCATTTAGTATTGGGTCTCTGGCGTAAAATAAAATCTGTGATATTGAGACCCTGCAATTTGAGTCTCAGCCTATGGAGATCCTGTCGCCGCGATACATAGATAGGACGGTCAAATAACGATTCATTAGAGTAAGGAGTAAAATATCTATATTCTCCACTGTCAGTATTTACTAGGATTAATCCAAATTCCAAATTAACACGAAAAGCACTTTGCTGTCTGTCGTAAACCTCATTAGCATGGGTCATTATGTCATCCACACTAAAGTTGTTCGAAATAGGAAAATTGTAAATAGTCTCGATGCCACTTTCCTGGTTGTTAGCCAGTATTAAAGGTCGGTTGGCATCATAAACCTCAAGGAGGGGTTGATTATCTACAAATGGAGGTGACAGGCTACCCCAAGGCGGTGGTTGTAGTGGAGAGCCAGATCCAGTTTGGATATGCTGTTTCATCCTGTGGAGATAGTGCTCATGGCGGTTGGGAAACATTTCAGCGCACACTCTACAACGCACTTCAGTTCTTCGTTGCTTCGATCTAGTAGACTCAATAGCTGTTGATGTCTCGCATTTTCGCTTTGCACTTTGGACCTGAGGTTCATTCGTTGTTTGGGGTGAATCATGATTTTTGTTAGCTGGACAATTATTCTTCTCATGTCTTGTTTTAGCACTAACATACATAAAGGGCTTATGACAGTAAATACACAGATGTTTTTCATTCAGATGTTGTGCCCTAATATGTCTCTGTAGTGACTTGCTAGTTGTGAAATGAGCTCCGCAGGTTTGGCATATAAACTCCATTCTGTGCCTGAAAATGAAATGAAAAAAAAAACACACTTTAAGATGGAAGAAGCAATAATATATACACTGACGTCAGTTTCAAATGACTCACCCATAATTAATGTTTTCTTAGCAATGCTAAGATGTACTCAATTTATAAGACGTTACAACGCATAGAAGTTCAGATATTTGGTCTGTTCCGACTAAGATATATTTATGTTGATTTTGCTTGATTTGATTCTTTACGTCCCATCAACAATCTTTCAGTTAAACCAGTACTAAGCTAGGATAAATGTGTCTTGCTCAAGGACCACAACGCTCTGGCGCCATCGACCAATGCAACCTATAACACTTAATGCCTGAAAACATCATGCTAGAGGGATAATCGTGTCCTACTTTAATCGTGGGGCCCTTAAAATGGACCAAAGGCCCCTGAAGAATTTATTTATGAGTGAAAACCAACAGCAAAAATCAAAAACAAAAACGAACACTATATGTAAACTAGTACTAATTATTTGTGAATTATCAGTTTAGTGCAATGTCTATCGACGGGCCTGTTCTTATTTCTTTTTGTATTAATTTAACAGATAACAATATTATAATCAATATCAGTATTTCAGTACTATTAACCCTTTTCATGTCATTTTTTATCCTGAAAATCATGTCGCCTGTTTATTAGGTCAGTTGCGCATATTCATAGGGTTTCCTAGTTTTATCACTGAACTTTTGAGCATTCTGGTCCGAATCCATTCAGCTTTCTATTTATGCTAGCCCATTAGAAATTAACCCAACTGATATAGTATTATATAGCCAAATTTACCTACACCACCGTTACAAGTCGTATAATTTCTGCTTAAAGTAAATGTTTTGTTGTAAGTGGGTTGAGGCAGTGAATATCAAAATCTAGGTATAAACATGCATATGTTCCGTAGAAAGACTCAAGTCAGCCTACGGTATTGAGAATCAAAGCCGTTGCTTGATATGGTTTAAACAGAAAAGACCATTAAATGTCTAAATAAACAGCGAAATATATACAGGCCTGCTGTAGTGAGTGATTATTCGGTCAATGCGACTCACATAGGTTAAGCGAGGTCATTTTCACTCAAGCTGAGTGTCTTCAATTGTAGTGAATTATATCAGCTGTTTAACAATGAACAGGTATGAGATCGCCAATAGATTTCAAATCAAATACCATAGTAATACTTTAACAATAAAAATAAAACGCTTGAATTAGTATGTTAACCACACACACACACACACACAATGTGAGATGTAACGCTTACCTAAAATACTGATTTCTTCTAGCTTGTAGTAAATTTGATTAGTTCCACCTTTTTATCTGTTGCTGAAATCGAATAATCTGAGTGGTCAGCGCAATTTATGATTGGCATTTTTTATAGAACGCAGAAACGCTTAGGATTAAAAAAAAATCAATTTGATATGCTACAAAGCTTGAATTTTTGTTGGTCTTCTTTCAACATGCTTGGATTTGTGACCTGTCATCAAAATTAAATGAGCTATCAAATCAAAATGTGGACCAAGGAAACCTGCTGCAAAAATAGTGCTACAGTAATACTTCTGACCTAATTAAATAATGAGGGACAAAAGACCGCTCTCCATTTATTTACATGTAAAAATCAGATTTGTGAGCAGCATAACTAATCTACTATTGTGACACTTCTCATTTTTGAATTGTCGTTTAAGTACATGCCTTTATTTAGGGAAGCTCATCTCTTAGCTGTTTGACTTCTGGATGCATTTTATATTAATTTAGCAAATGGCGATATAATTCAATAAAAGCGTCTCTGTACTATTTAATTTTTAACCCTTTATCTGTCAATATTTGCGATCATGAAAATGTCGTTTGCTAAGCATATATTCACATGTACTCCAGACTAATTTTATCACGGAAACAAACACAATGAACCCTGATCAGACTGCTCCCTTAGAAGCAGTCTGATTAGGGTCTGAATTTGATCGCAGAAGAGAGAGCAGACGATATTTTACAGGAACAGCGGGTAAAAGGTTAAGAAGAAACTACAGAACTTTTTAGTCAAAGCAATGACTTGCTGTACAAAATAATTATTTAACTGTTAGCAGTCATCTCATCTGTGTACTTCTTATCTCATAATAAAGTTTCCTCTCTGGCTTTTTTTTCTGGTAAGTGAGAATCTAATGGACACATCAGAACGTTAAAAATTAAACGCAAATAAAACAGTTTTTTTTATTTCTATTAAACAAGCTTATCTAGTCCACTTGACTGAATATCGATATAGATCGCCAATTTGAATAAAATACCATAGTAATACTTTAACAATAAAATGAAACGCCTAAATTTAGTATGATAACAATCGACTAGACAGTATTAAGAAAAGAAGAAATTTATCGTCTTACCTGTCAGCTGTTTAACTATTAACTCCGCTTTTTCACTGTACTTTAATACAAGTTCAACGTTTAACATTCAAGCGCCAGAGCTGTTATGCGGTTCATTAGGGTCTCTACGTATATATAAATTATAGCATTGCACAACGATGGTGAAATACCAGCAAACGTAAGTACAACGACAGAAAATGGGAAAACCTGTCACTAAATATTGCGTCATCTCCCGTAATAGCCGTTGCATCATTTCCAGATGTTGTGCAATCGTTTCATGGGGGCCGCCATCTTGGAACAACTGGAACAACTATAGCCAAAACAATCCATTACTACTACTAGCATAGCGTGGTCGATTATGCACTTCTTCCTCAGGTAATTTTTTACCAGCTTAGTCTGGCCATTGATTTCCTTAAATTCAACCTCATCACTTACGTTGTGTTCAGTCTTGCGCACAGGAATGTCATTCATAGTTGTTACTCGGCCCTTACAGTTTTGGTTCTCACATCTCCAATATATTTTCACATTAGTATCAGTATCTCTGTCTTTCTTGTACTGAAAGCCCTTATATGCCATTTTTAGGTCCCGCCTATTGCTAGTGAAAAATGATGGTACATCCATTTTGAATAACTAATCAACACACTAATGACCAGTCCTACAACAGAAAGAGGGAACGTTCATTCATCTCACAAATGTGAGTTCTACTTACCTTTAAAACATTTCACTCAAAGATCGATGCTGAAAACTTTTGACCACTGCCCATTATAATAAATACCGTTATACACTTATTAGCTTTGAAGCAACTTTATAAATTTAAACAGTAGGACCCTGAGCACCAACAAAACATGCATCTATGGAGTGAATGCCATGCTACGTCTTGTTGCCAAGACGATGTGTGGACGAATACAGTTAATGATGTCATGCGCGGATCCATTGAGGCATTGTAATTCTGGGCCCAGGTAAACAAAGTGATTTCTTATGATTTTCCTTTTTTTTAATAATCAATGACATTTTCCATCGAGTAAGACGTTTGGTCGAAAAACAATGACTTGCACCGTTAAATAGGTTAAAGCCCTGCAGTAAAATATTTTACCGACAGTTCCAAGGCGGTACTTCTTTTGTGGATCTTTTATGTATTTTTCTGTCTTGTGTTTGCTATGCCTTTGTACGCGCGTATGTTTATATGTGCCTTGTGATACCTGCTGGGAAAGGGCTGACCTCTTGGCTCTTGTTTGTGGCGTCTTACTGTGAGTTTGTTACTTTCCCATTGATATCCTGGGTCAGGTGTGGAAATTGATTGTATCGATTCCTGATCTTTGCACCCTTACTTACTTTGACAATTTCGACCGAAGGTTGTACCTGACTATTTTTTTCCACCAAATGTCGTACTTGGCTAAACACGCATCGACCAAAAGTCGTATGCGAGCAATTGTCATATCGGCGAAACGGTTTTCGACAAATTGTCGTGCACCCATCAATTCAAACGTGTGTTTTGGGTGCTCAAAAGAACCGTCTCAAGTAGTTGGGTTGGTCGAGACCAAAACTTTTATACATTTTTGCGTTGATGTTAATGATTAATCCATTTTTGCATTGACGTTAATAATTATTTTATAATGATTTATGCATAAAAAACAACTTTTAAACCAAAATCTAAGCATATAACCCCACTAGATAGCAGCGTCTGTACGCTTAATAATCTTACTCCTTCATATATATCTGAACTGTAAAATTCATATGTCGCAAATGCATAATCCAGTGGCAACGGCTGTTTAGCAAACAGCAATGATTGACTTGAGACTCGTTTTCGTGTTCTGCAACCCGATTGTGGAATGATACCAAAATGCATCTTCTTTCACTTGTTTTAAGGCAGTGTCTCCGAGTTCGGTACCCAGCCCCTAGACTGCGGGGCTACGGGTCTGGTACAGGACCCCTAAACACTCATTCTAGGTGTGCAGTACTGGACCCCGAGCCTCGCCTATGAGGAATGTCTCGGGGGTTTGTTTGTTTGTTTGATGCTTAACGACGCATCAACCCTTGTGGGTCATTAGCATCAGACGGTATTAAACTAAACATGATGTGGATGGAAAGAGTTAAAATTTGTAAGATAAAATAAAAGGAATGATGATGATGAGTTTGTATAATGATAATAAGTTGCAATACGATTGTTGACAGGAGAGACCACGTACAATATCTGACAGTTTCAAAGAGCTATTCAGATAACTGTACATGTTCTTTAACTGAACAGAATACATCATAATATAATGTGTATTATGGTCTGATACAAATGTAAAACAAAACATGATTTTAAAAACAGCAATTAGATTTTGTTAAAAAGATTTATTTGTCTTAAAAATGTCATAAGACTATCAATATGTATATCTTGAAATAATTCTTTCATGTTATCAACATGGAAGCAATTATTTCTTACTGGTGCAAAGTCGCCACATTCCAAAAGGAAGTGACGTACAGTGAATGGTGCGTCGCAACCAACACATTGTGGCAGCTCTTCACCTTGTAGTAAGTATGAATGAGTGACTCTTGTATGACCTAAGCGGAGTCGAGCTAAAACTACTTCTTCTCTTCTAATGTTTCGAACAACTGATTGATATTTACCAATTGTTTGATGTCAAGAAGTTTATTACCAATGCTGTTATTCCATGAAGTTTGCCATTCTTCCAAGATATATTTATTGATAGATGGCATAAAATTGGAAAATGGAATTTTAAAAGAAGTTGGTTCTAATGAAAGCGATGTTTTTGCTTGCTTATCTACTATCTCATTCCCTTGGATACCTATATGACTAGGAATCCAACAGAGAGCTATTTCTTTATAAGCTAAAAGCTCATGACATTTTTCTAAAAGTTTCTGAATCTGTGGATTCTTTGAACTGGTATGGTTCATTGCTTTCAATACAGAAAGCGAGTCAGAAAATATAATAAATTTATTGTTAGCATCATAAGTGGTGATGAAATCTAAAGCTAGATCAATTGCTTTGGCTTCAGCAGTGAAAATTGATGAATCGTCAGGTATACGTTGCATATTACTATGGTTGTCTGATATAACAGCACAACCAACCTTTGAGTCTTCCTTTGACCCATCAGTATAAATTTGTTGGTAATTCTTATAACGACTTTGCATTTTTCTGAAATCATCTTTTAATATGTGTGGATTTGATTCAGATTTTTCCCGGAATGTAAATCAAAAAGTATTTCAGGTGGTCTGGTAGTTTGTGAAACAACTACTGACGAGCCTAGGGATACGAGTCTGTACATGCATGTGGACAGGTAGTTTGCTAAAACAATTACTGACAAGTCTATGGAGACTGATCTGTACCTGCACGTTTATGTAGACAGGTATGGTCCAAAAATACGCCTAGGACCTTGCGTTTGCGAAGTCGCACTGCAGTGCTGCCAAGTTTTAAAAATGGATAAGAGTGAGATTTTTTGCTTGCGCGCGCGTCGACAGAGCGTAGCAAGGGAGCTTGCTAGGGGGATCCGGGGGGCATGCCCCCCCTCTGTAAAATTTTGAATGTGTAGATGCCATTTCCTGCATTCTGAGGCACTAAAACATGCTATTAGACCTTTCATTTAGCTACCTTTTTAGCTATATTCTAACATATTTGACATTAAAAATACCAATCTAATGCACTTACGAATATAACGTGACGTCTGATTGGACAACGCCAGAACTTTGTGACAGTATATTCTGTGATAAATCGTCAGAAACACGATATATATTTAGTCTGAAATTTTATTTTACAGCAACGGGTCGGGGTAAACTTAAAACGACTAAATATATGATGAAACCCTTCGCAAATGAAAAATTTGAAAACAGTTATCCCCAAATTTAACTTAATTGTCACGACACAGTCACTTGTACAAGAAGCATTTTATATTATTAGGGGATTACTGTATTCAAATTGCTCATTTGGGGAGGTATAACGTCTGATATACAGTTGGAAATTTTGTTTTACGGCAACGTGTCGGCTGAGCTGTAAAACATGATTTCCGATCGTATATACGACGATATACCTCCCCAAATGAAGATATGGTTATTCCCATCCTAATGTACTTTTTTCTTTAACGTAGCAAGAACAAGGTATTTGCCTCAAAACGTTAGCATAGTGAGACCTATCACAAAGGACGTTGTCTATGACGTCAGGTTTCGGACAATTTATCGCAGAATATACTGTCCCAAAGTTCTGGCGATGTCATATGATAAATCTGTTAAATTCTTGGAATAGCAGTTTATGTTGGAGGACTCGAACTACAAGTAAGTAATGGTGCAAAGATCAGGAATCGATACAATCAAGTACCACACCTGACCCAGGATACCAATGGGAAAGTGACAAACTCACAGAAGACACCACAAACGAGAGCCAAGAGGTCAGCCCTTTCCCAGCAGGTGACCACAAAGCACATATAAACAGACGCGCACAAAACATAGCAAACACAAGACAGAACAAAAACATAAAAGATCCACAAAAGAAGTACCGCCTTGGAACGGTCAGTAAAATATTTTACTGGAGGGCTTAAACCGGTTTAACGGCGCCAACCTCACCCTTAATTCAGATGTGGATCAAGACACACAGATATTTGGTTTGCATGAAAGACCCCTAACTTATCAATGCATCATCTCCTAAAACATATAAATCAAGATATAACAAGGAGATAAAGCAAGGATAAGGACTCAAGAGTAAATTAAACTGAATACCGGAGCAAAAGAAATCCAACAGGTAAACCCCGGTGGGCCCGACAAACAGCCAAAGCATCAGGCCCCTACCATCTCATCAATAGATAAGTCTTTAAGTCGGAACCATCATAGAGTCTGAAGTCCGACCCACCGGCGTGCAATTAAAGAGGAAAGCAAAGTTGCCAACCGTGATTGGGTTGACTACCAAGCATGCAGTCTGTTGCAATACATTAATGTTATAGCCAATCTTTTTATAATGGGAAATTATTTTAATGAACTGCGCTGAAAAATTATTAGAGCCAACAATCTTCTTCAACTTATACACCAAGTCACCATAGAAATCAGGTTCCGAAAGTCCTTGGCGCAAGAGAGATTTAAGTCCAACTTGGAATTTAGAAATCAAATCATAGTATCGTCTATAAAATTTTGAAAATGTTTTGCAAAGTTTATGATACCGATAGCCTTGTTTAAGAAGTTTCTGAGTTAACAATTTATTGCAAGTGTTGAAGTCAGCAACATAGCTAGATGCTCTAGCAAAACGAATGAGTTGAGAGATATAGACTCCATAGGATGTAGAACGAGGAACATCACCATCTAAAAATGGGAAATTGACAATTTCAAAATCAAAATCGTCACGTTTGTCATAAATTTTGGTAGAAACAATATCATTAGAAATTGACAAATGCAAGTCTAAAAATGCGGCTTCGGTATCAGAGGCATTGGCTTTATTAAGTTGGAGCTCTGAAGGGTATATTTGACTAACCATATTGTCAAAATAAACATTATTAATATTTAAAATATCGTCCAAATATCTGGAAGTAGTGTTAAACGCATCAATAACATCAGCCTGCTTATCATCAGAAAGAGACATCATAAAGTCCCTTTCATAACAAAACAGGAATAAATCTGCAACCAGGGGAGCACAATTAGTGCCCATAGGAATCCCAACAACTTGTCTATAGAGCTTGGTGCCAAATCGAATAAAAATGTTGTCCAACAAAAAGGTCAGCGCATCGCATACATTTTGACACGACCATGCATGATATTTTTTAGGTTTTTCTGAAGTAAAAAATGCATTTCTGTCACTACATGCAAGGTAAGGAGAGCCTTCTCTCTGGAAGGTACTTTCAATAAGATCAATAAGTTTATCTTTAATTAAATTATGAGGTAAAGTAGTGTAAAGAGTAGAAAAATCATAAGTAGACAAACTGGTCGCATTGAAATCTCTAGCTTTAAGTTTATCTAAAATTTCACCTGAATTTTTAATCGACCAAAATAGGTTTTTACCAGATCTCTCATATACCTTTTCACAATATTTGATAACATGTTTTTTAACAGCTGTAAGACACGAGGTTAACAATTTAGAAAGTTCTGTTGTTGTACAAGAACTAGAATTTGCAATAAATCTTGTTTTATAGGGTTTTTTATGGAGTTTAGGTAACCAGTACAACGTATAATAGAATAATAATAAAATAAAGCATAATAAAATCAGTATACAAAATTACTATAGCTCGTGAAAATCAACCCCGTACTCATGAATAAAATTTGCATGGATTATACGGTAGTTGTGTAGTTTATTAATAGCTTCGTACATTTCCGTATTTGCGAATAGGGAATTGAATTGACGAAACAAAGTATTTATTGGTATTTGAGAGAATTGCAGCAAGTAAGCAGGGAATAGCTGAGAGGTAATGTGTGGTTTTGAAATCTTGTGGTCATGAGTTCGACTCCAGAAAGGGTTACGTTTTTTTTCTTTCAAGTTTTTTAACCTTTTTTTCATGTAATTTACTTTGTTTTCATGAACTCTTCTGCAACAAGGCATATCAGAACCTATATTTTATGGTGATCTAGTCTATAAATTTAAACGTATTGTTGGAAAACCTAATTTTAGTGATCAATTCAAAAAGATAGTAAAACGTTATATAAGGGTTGGATATAATTTGGATATCATGCGACAGTCTGCATGCCTAGTTTTAAACCCAATCACAGTTTATAGCTATGGTTTCCTCTTTAATTGCATGACAGTGGGTCATGCCTCAGACTCTATGATGGCTCTGACATAAAGCTTTAATCGTTGGGTTGGTGCCTGATGCTTATCTGTAGCTGGACCCACCGTGGCTCAACTTGAGGTTTTCTTTAGCTCTGACTATCTGTGAGTCATGAGCCCTTTTCTTTGTTTCATTATGGAGTGTTAATTTGATTAGAGTGTTTTCCATGATGATACATTGCATTAGTTAGATGGCCTCCATGCGAGCTGAACATTTATTTAACTTCAACAACAGCAGAATCTAGGGCGAAGATATGGTACCAGTAAAATGCATTTAAGCCCCCCGGTGGCTTAGGCTGCTGTCCGTTCTAAGGCGGTGGTTCTGTTGTTGTTGACTTTTGTTTATTGTTACTCCCATTGTGGGAGTCTGTATTTCTTCTATGTTTTGTTGTACGTTACTTTATGTCCATTCTAGTATTGCAATCATCTTGATGGGGAAGAGAGAGCTGATTGCTTTGCTTAATCTGTCTTCCTGGTGTCTTGTGATGGTTGAGCGGCTCTTCCTCGCGGTGCCACGGGGTTGTCTGCAGTTTGTGATTGTGATATTTCCTGATCATACTCACTATTTTTGCTATATGTTTTGTATTGATGTTTCTTTTTTTATTTCCATAATTTCTCATAAGTTTTATTTCATTCGATAATAAAAAGAAAACAATTTTCAGTGCAGCGAAAAACAAACGTCATTTCATTCTACTTCACTGGACGCTTCCTTCTTTGATTCCTGTAAAAAGTACTTGGTGACGTTTGCAACGATCTGCATTGCTTTCGACCCTAGAGAGCCTAAAGACTGCAGTTTACTGTCTGATATGTCGCAACGCTATAACAGTAATGTAGAGATTTCAGTGAAACTCAAATAATAATTTGGTAGAACGATAATTTCACTTTGCATGGGAAACTGGTGGAAAAATATTTAAATACTTTATTCTTCAAAAAAACAAAACAAAAAACAAGCACCGCAGGTGAGACTCGAACTCGCAGCCTCAGAGTTCGTATCACTGCGCTACAACCACTTACCTACTCTGCAGTACAACACCAAATCGATTGCATATACTGTATTTGTACTATATTCATCTATCTGCACAATCGAAAATACACGGAAAATGCGAAATATTGTTGTATCATCGGAAGCTATTTCGACCGTGAAATTTATTCATCAATACGGGGTTAATTTTCACGAGCTATACCTTTCTGGCAGTACAATGGGATGTTAAAGATTTCATTATAATTTCACGAACTTGAAGTGTCTCGCCAGTCTTTATTCAGAGAAAACAGCAAGTCCACAAAGATTTATAAGACTTACCATGCAGTCTAATACGGTAATCACTCTTTTTGTTTTAAACAATTTAACAGATTTATCATATGACATCACTGTTTTTAGTGGATAACGTCATGTCATAAAATATATATTGAAATACAGCCTCCACATTGTGCACTAGGTCACATACAGGGTGTACAAACAAACGATAACACTTTTAATCGGTATTCATTTTTATATTACAACCTCAACTGGTATGTTTGTTTGTTTGTTTGTTTGTTTGGTGCTTAACGACGCATCAACCCTTGTGGGTCATTAGCGTCAAGCGGTATTAAACTAAACATGATGAAGATGGAAATAGTAAAAATTTGTATGATAAAATAAAAGAAATGATGATGATGAGTTTGTATAATGAAAATAAGTTATAATATGGTTGTTGACAGAAGAGACCACGTACAATATCTGACAGTTTCAAAGAGCTATTCAGATAACTGTACATGTTCTTTGACTGAACAAAGTATAACTTTAACTAGTCTGTATTATGGTCTGATACAAATGTAAAACAAAACATGATTTTAAAAATACTTATTAGATTTTGTTAAAAAGATTTATTTGTCTTAAAAAAGTCATAATACTATCAATATGTATATCTTGAAATAACTGTTTCATGTTATCAACATGGAAACAATTATTTCTTACTTGTGCAAAATCGCCACAATACAAAAGAAAGTGACGTACAGTGAATGGTGCATCGCAACCAACACAGTGTGGTTGCTCTTCACCTAGTAGTAAGTATGAATGTGTGACTCTTGTATGACCTAAACGGAGTCGAGCCAAAACGACTTCTTCTTTTCTAATGTTTCGAACAACTGATTGTTGCTCACCGATAGTTGGTTTTATGTCAAGAAGTTTATTTCCAATGCTGTTGTTCCATGAAGTTTGCCATTCTTCCAAGATATACTTATTGATAGATGGCTTAAAATTAGAAAATGGAATCTTAAAAGAAGTTGGTTCTAATGAAAGCGATGTTTTTGCTTGCTTATCTACCATCTCATTCCCTTGTATTCCTATATGACTAGGAATCCAACAGAGAACAATTTCTTTATTAGCTAAAAGCTCATGACATTTTTCTAAAAGTTTCTGAATCTGTGGATTCTTTGAACTGGTATGGTTCATTGCTTTTAATACAGAAAGCGAGTCAGAAAATATAATAAATTTATTGTTAGCATCACAAGTGCTAATGAAATCTAAAGCTAGATCGACTGCTTTGGCTTCAGCAGTGAAAATTGATGAATCGTCAGGTATACGTTGCATATTACTATGGTTGTCTGATAAAACAGCACAACCAACCTTTGAGTCTTCCTTTGATCCATCAGTATAAATTTGTTGGTAATTCTTATAACGACTTTGCATTTTTCTGAAATCATCTTTTAATATGTGTGGATTTGATTCAGATTTTTTCCCGGAATGTAAATCAAAAAGTATTTCAGGTGGTTTCATACACCAAGCTGGAATATTTGGTGTAAAATGTTTTTCAATATTTTGTGGTTTGATATTGGCAGATTCTAAGAGTGGTGAAATTCTGATGCCAAATGATTTAATAGCTTTAGGTTTTTGTTCATATAAATTAACATAATTTGGTGGGAATGTAACTTCATGAGCAGGATTTGATGGGTTAGCAGCAAGTCTTATAGCATATTGCAAAGAGAGTTTCTCTCTTCGTGAGTATAGTGATGGTTCATCTGCTTCCACATAGAGACTAGCAACAGGAGAAGTTCTAAAAGCCCCTAAAGCTAATCTAAGTCCTTGGTTATGTATAGGATCAAGCATTTGAAGATATGATTTTCGTGCAGAGCCATATATAATACAGCCATAGTCTAATTTTGACCGGACTAGAGACCGATACAGCTTGAGAAGTGTAGTTCGGTCTGCACCCCAAGAAGTATGGGAAAGCACTTTTAAAAGATTCAATGCTTTTAAACATTTAGCTTTGAGATATTTAATATGGGGTATAAAACTGAGTTTTCTATCAAATAAAATGCCAAGGAATTTAGATTCCTCAACAACTGGAACAGGTGATCCATATAAATGTAAAACCGGATCATCATGTTGCTTGCGCAACTGACAGAAATGTACACACTGTGTTTTTGATTTGGAAAACTTAAAGCCATTGCTTGTTGCCCAATTTTCAATCTTATTCAAATTTTGTTGTAGTTGACGTTCAATTGTCGCCATGCTTTTCGAGCGATAACAGATACAGAAGTCGTCAACGTATAATGAGCAATCAGTAAGATTACCTAAACATTTCACAATATCATTAATTTTGATACTAAAAAGTGTTGTAGATAGAACGCCCCCTTGAGGTACTCCTTGCTCCTGGTCATAATAGTCAGACAGAGAGGAGCCAACTCGGACTTGCATGGCGCGGTCTGCAAGGAAGCCTTCAATGAATGTAGGAAGTCTACCTCTTAATCCTAGTTTATGGATATCTTTTAAAATGCCATATCTCCACGTGGTATCATAAGCTTTTTCCAAATCAAAAAACACAGCAACTACATGTTCCTTTTTAATAAAGGCATCACGTATGAAGGTTTCCAATCTAACTAAATTATCAGTTGTACTGCGGTCAGATCTGAAACCAGACTGGAACCGCGATATATGATTATTGGATTCTAAAAACCAAGTAAGTCTTTTATTTATCATTCTTTCAAGTGTTTTACATAGACAACTTGTTAAAGCTATAGGTCTATAATTATTAGGTTCCGCAGGATCTTTCCCAGGTTTGGGAATTGGGATTATGGTTGCTAAGATCCAATCTTCTGGAAATTTACCAGTAGTCCAAATGTAATTAAATATGTTCAAAAGGGTTTCAAGAGAGTTCTTTGGGAGATGTTTAAGCATTTGATAGTGGATATCATCAGGACCCGTGGCTGAGTCATGTGATAGTTGAATAGCTTCAACTAATTCATCTAAATTAAAATCTTTGTTATAAATTTCATTATTTTGTGATTTAAAATTCAATTTAACTTTCTCTTGTTCGGTTTTAATCTTTCTGAAGGATTTAGAGTAATTGAATGATGATGAATTGTGACAAAAAGTTTCTCCTAAAGTGTCAGCAATGTCTGTTTTTGAAGTTGCTTTGCTGTCAGTACCCACCATGTTTAGATGTGTGTAACTGGGGGATTTGTTTTTTCCAGAGATTTTTCTTATCATATCCCAAACCTTTTTAATAGGTGTTTTATGATTGATTTTCGAAACGTAAGATCTCCATGACTTACGCTTCGAAAATTTAATTGTTCTACGGGCTTTAGCTCTAAATACTTTGATGTCATTGAAATTGTTGGTATTTGGAGATCTTTTGAATTTAGAGAGAGCTTGCTTGCGCTGTTTAATTGCTTCTTTACAGTCGTCATTGTACCATGGATTACTTTTAGTTGGATTTGTCGAAGTTTGAGGAATACATTCTTTAGATATTTCTATAAGAGAAGAGGGAAAACTGGTATGCATTTAACATATATACTATAAGGGAAATAAAAATCCTTCAAGAATCAGCAATTGAAACATTTTCTACACCAACGTTGCTTCCGTGGTTCCAATGAAAAAAAAAATCCTGTGTGTGTTTTTTTAAAGATTTTCAAAGAAATGTAGTCGAAATTGAACAAGTTATTAGCCACATGTCGCCATGGAAACAAAATGCCGTTGGGGCTGTTTCAATTGCTGTTTCTTGGAGGATGTTGATTTTCTGTTTAGTCTATGTTAAATACATACCAGTTGAGGTTGTAACATAAAAATAAATACCAATAAAAAGTGTTATCCTTTTTAATTGGACATCCTGTATTTAAATACCAAAGCAAAAAAGAAAAAAAAATTAAAAAATCCCCACTAAAACCATCCTATGTTGAACCCCTTGCTTTTGGGGTTTACTCAGTTTAGCATGTTAAAAACATTATGAAAACATGACCATCCAATATACAGCAATTTTTGTAAAAACGATAATTTTCAGATGAAAGAACTTGATATTTTTTTATTTTTGCTCTAAAACATAGATCGTGGGTACACGTTAGAACGGGCTAAAAGTCCAGTGCAGATACAAAGAAGCCCAGTACACCCTTGTGAAACATTCCGTACTTGATAAGTGGAAACATCACCACCATTGACAAGGCGATTGAGTGTTGACCTAGTAACTAAATCAATGTTGAGTTTTAGATCGAGTCATAGATTGTGGGAACTCATTAGAAGAGCCCCACTGAGCACTTGAGAAAACACCCTTTCCTCATCACCATTGCTATGTGGAAGGCATAAACAAGCTTAGCTATTCTAGATAAGAACTTGAATCTTGGCTTTCCTGTCACCTCGTTAATCATTGTCCCAATAACCCCCACAAAATATCAATTCTATGATATGCTTCAGTATCTCTTGTTTCTATCAAGGCATTATTCCAAATTCTAAAAATCTAGAAGGAATTTCTGCATTGGACATGGTTTGGTAGTCAATGAATTCATCTGAAAGTCTTTCTTGGTCTTTTGAACCTTGAAGTCCAATGAGGTTATCATATCTGTTAAAAAGTACAATGAAGTGACTTGTGAGGCCCCTTAAAGGATAGAAAACAAAAATTTTAGATTGTATCCAGTGATGAAATTCATCCATTTCTCTCTTTACCTGGTGTTAGGATATGGTTGCTTCTTGCTTGTTTATTTGTTTGGTTCTTAACGACGCATCAACCCTTGTGGGTCATTAGCGTCAGACGGTATTAAACTAACCATGATGAAGATGGAAAAAGTAAAAATTTATAAAATAAAATAAAAGGAATGATGATGATGAGTTTGTATAATGATAATTAGTTGCAATACGATTGTTGACAGGAGAGACCATGTACAATATCTTACAGTTTCAAAGAGCTATTCAGATAACTGTACATATTCTTTAACTGAACAGAATACAACATTAAAAAATATGTATTATGGTCTGATACAAATGTAAAACAAACATGATTTTAAAAATAGCAATTAGTTTTTGTTAAAAAGATTTTTTTTTTAAAAAATGTCATAATACTATCAATATGTATATCTTGAAATAATTATTTCATGTTATCATCATGAAAGCAATTATTTCTTACTTGTGCAAAGTCGCCACATTCAAAAAGGAAGTGACGTACAGTGAATGGTGCGTCACAACCAACACATTGTGGCTGCTCTTCACCTTATAGTAAGTATGAATGAGTGACTCTTGTATGCCTAAGGGGCGTCAAGCTAAAATGACTTCTTCTTATCTATTGTTTCGAACAACTGATTGATATTCACCAATAGTTGGTTTTATATCAAGAAGTTTATTTCCAATGCTGTTATTCCACTAAGTTTGCCATTTTTCCAAGATACATTTATTGCTTAAAATTCGAAAATGGAATCTAAAAAGAAATTGGTTCTTAGATACCTATATGACTAGGAATCCAACATTGAACGATTTCTTTATAAGCTAAAAGCTCATGATTTTTTTTTAAAAAAAGTTTTTGAATCTGTGGATTTTTTGAACTAGTATGATTCATTGCTTTCACTACAGAAAGCGAGTCAGAAAATATGATAAATTTATTGGTAGCATCGCAAATGCTAATGAAATCTAAAGCTAGATCAACTGCTTTGGCTTCAGCAGTGAAAATTGATGTAACGTCAGGTATACGTTGCATATTACTATGGTTGTCTGATACAACAGCACAACCAACCTTTGAGTCTTCCTTTGACCCATCAGTATACATTTTTTTTTTGGTAATTCTTATAACGACTTTGCAACTTTCTGAAATCATCTTTTAATATATTGGATTTGATTCATATTTTTCCCAGAATGTTAATCAAAAGTATTTCTCACCGGCGTCACTGCGTTGTGGTCCTTGAGCAAGACACATTTATCCTAGCTTAGTACTGGTTCAACCCAGGAAGACCCGTCCCGCATAACTGAAAGACTGTTGAGTGGACGAAAAGAATCAAATCAATCAATCAATCAAAAGTATTTCAGGTTGTTTCATACACCAAGCTTGAATATTTGGTGTAAAATGTTTTTCAACATTTTGTGTGGTTTGATATATGCAGATTCTAAGAGTGGCGAAATTCTGATGCCAAATGGTTTAATAGCTTTAGGTTTCCGTTCATATAAATCATCATAATTTGGTGGGAATGTAACTTCATGAGCATGATTTGATGGGTTAGCAGCAAGTCTTATAGCATATTGCAGAGAGAGTTTCTCTCTTCGTGAGTATAGTGATGGTTCATCTGCTTCCACATAGAGACTAGCAACAGGAGAAGTTCTAAAAGCTCCTAAAGCTAACCTTAGTCCTTGGTTATGTGTAGGATCAAGCATTTGTAGATATGATTTTCGTGCAGAGCCATATATAATACAGCCATAGTCTAATTTTGACTGGACTAGAGACCGATAAAGCTTAAGAAGTGTAGTTCGGTCTGCACCCCACGACGTATGGGAGAGCACCAATCGTCTGGAAATTTACCAGTAGTCCAAATGTAGCTAAATATATTCAAAAGGGTTTCAAGAGAATTCTCAGGGTGATGTTTAAGCATTTGATAGTGGGTCTCATCAGGACCTGAAGGATTCAGAGTAATTAAATGATGATGAGTTGTGACAAAAAGTTTCTCCTAAAGTATCAGCAATGTCTGTTTTTGAGGTTGCTTTACTGTCAGTACCTTCTTAATTTAAATGTGTATAACTGGGGGATTTGTTTTTTCCAGAGATTTTTCTTATCATATCCCAAACCTTTTTAATAGGTGTTTTATGATTGATTTTCGAAAGATAAGATCTCCATGACTTACGCTTCGAAATTTTAATTGTTCTACGGGCTTTAGCTCTAAATACTTTGATGTCATTGAAATTGTTGGTATTTGGAGATCTTTTGAATTTAGATAGAGGTTGTTTGCACTGTTTTATTGCTTCTTTACAGTTGTCATTGTACCATGGATTACTTTTAGTTGGATTTGTCGAAGTTTGAGGAATACATTCTTTAGATGTTTCTATAAGAGAAGAGGTAAAATCAGATATAGGATCAGAAGATTCTTTGAAGTTTTCTGGTATCAATTTACCAGTGCTTAGAGTATTAAATAGATCCCGGTTGGCTCTATTTAATTTCCACTTTGGATTGTGGTCCTCAAGGGAAAAGGTGTTCTGTTTAATGATAATAGGGAAGTGATTACTATTGTGTTGGTCTTCACATATGGACCAAGTAAAATCAAGAAACAGTGATGGATGACAGAAGGAAAGATCAATTAATGTAAAGACTTTGTACTTGGAGAATGATAAGTGTAAGACTTATCGTTCATAATACATATGCCATTTTTGTAATGCAATTTTCGATTGGTTCACCTCTGGAATCATTGTTTTGACCACCCCAGAGGATATTGTGACCATTGAAGTCACCTAATAGGATAGACAGAGAAGGAAGTTGTTGCAGTAAATTGTCTAGGTGTTGGGAGTTGAGAGAAAAGGATGGAGGAACATATACAGAGCATACGGTTATTTCTCTGTCTAGAGTGACAGAAACAGCAGTTGCTTGCAGTTTTGTTATCCCGTGACGAAGTCGGAGGGATATAGTTTTGGCAGCGTCCGTCCGTCCATTCCGTCCGGATCCATATCTCAGTACCTATTGGTCAGATTTAATTCATTCTTGGTACAAATGATTAGTACCACGGACTCTCGATATCCTGTAAGTTTGGTCAAAATCCACACCTTAACGCTTGAGTTATTGCCCTTGTTTAAGTATAGGCAATTATAAGGCAAAACCTATTTTAGCTTTTTTGTGTGATGATCTCATTTCATGAAAGATATTTTATTTAATAACTTCTCACTATAGACCATGATTGCCAAGTGCCTGTAGATAAGAATGACAGTGTCAAAGTTTTACCCCACCCCCTTTGACCCCACCTAAGGGGTCAAAGGTCAAATATTTAAATTTCACAATAACTAAGGCAATTATTAATATTTTTTGCTGAAATTTCGCATGTAGGCAGAGCAGCAATAGATATGAAACATATCAAACGGGATTTCAGTCTGAAGGCCTGGGTCTAAGCCCCTTGGGTGGAATTAGGGGACGGGGCCGAGGCCAAAATTAAACTTTTTCAGAATATGGTCATGTTGCATATCAAATTAAAGCTGACGACGCTGGCAGCAACATGGTAGCAAATATT
This sequence comes from Loripinus fragilis, assembly GCA_964019695.1. Classification (NCBI taxonomy): domain Eukaryota; kingdom Metazoa; phylum Mollusca; class Bivalvia; order Lucinida; family Lucinidae; genus Loripinus; species Loripinus fragilis. The sequence goes on from OZ026528.1 coordinate 30,850,853, forward strand.
TTGCCCACAGACATGCCCTCGACCCATGGGTGGGGGTCAAAAGGTCAAACTATGTATTTTTCTGAAAGTAGTCCTGTTACATATCAAATTAAAGCTGACGACACTGGCAGCAACATGGTAGCAAATATTTTGCCCACAGACACACCCTTGACCCAGGGGGTGGGGTCAAAAGGTCAAACTATCTTTTACTGAAAGTAGTCATGTTGCATATCAAATTAAAGGGAATTGAGCTCAGAGCACCATGAAAGCAAGTATGCTGTCATAACACACACCAACGACCCCTGGGACGGGGTCAAAAGGTCATTTTTTGTTCTTTTCTAAAAGTGGTCATGTTGCATATCAAAGTAAAGTGGAAGAAGTGAAGACCTACATGCAATGCAACACTTTGAATTTACACACACTCTTGTTTGTAAATCAATCTTCCTTTGAGGAAAAGATGATTTTACAAATATTGAGGCACCACTAGAGGGCCTCAGACAATGAGTATGAACATAGTTATATATATTAAAACCTTACATCTGGTTTAAGAAATGTCTCTTAAAAACAAAATACAGATGGATTATATTCAGAAATCAATAGAGATACAGGTAGCGCAGTGGCTCAGTGATAGAGTGCTTGACTCAAGACGGAAGGGCCATGGGTTCGAGCCTCACTGGCGTCACTGCGTAGTGTCCTTGAGCAAGAACAATACTTCTAGCTTAGTACTGGTTCAACCCAGGAAGACCCGTCCCTTTATAACTGAAATATTGTTGATGGGACGTAAAGAATCAAATCAAACAAACAAACAATAGAGATACTTCATTATAATTAGGTTTCAAACCTCGACAATTCCATTGTATAATTTTATGTTTAAAATCCATACTTGAAAATAATACTACTCGTAAAAGGGGAAATATAATAATGGTTAGATTGAAACCTTCCATTATTTACGACAAGGGTAATCTTGACAGTGTGCCTTTAGGGAGGTAGTCGCTGGAAGATGGCTCTGTGAAAACCACAGAATCATCGTTCATGACCTACTCTTTATCTTTATCAGCAATCGCAGAAAATGGATTCTTTTCAGCTTGTTTTGCTTTTTGTGCCGTTTCTTTTTCTTTCTGTGCTTGTTCTTTATAATATTGCTGTCGTCTTTCTTCTTTTTGCTGTTTTTTGAGTTTGTTTTTTTCTTCTTTTCTCTTCTTCTCCTCATCTTTCTTCATCATATCAAGGGTTGCCTGCTTGAGGGCTGGCCCAGGATGAAAGGAGTTACTTTTTCCTGTATGAGGGGGTGAGTTGCTTTTTTCTTGTGTACCGTGCGTTTTCTCTGTTGCTTGTTGTTTTAAGTATTCGGTAAAGCTGTTGTCTGTCTATGTGCCTTCGTTGTCAGTTTGTGTAGATTTGTTGCAAGTGCCTGGTTTTACAGCATAGGTTTGACCTGTGTAAAATTGTTTGTATAGTTTACGAGCATCAGGAAATGATGGGTTGTTTTCACATTTTATTTTCAGTATTTTCTTCTCTTTCTCCCATTGTGGGCATTGTTTTGAGTTTGAAGGGTGATCAAGCAGTTGACACATTTGGCTGGTTTGTCACACACGCCAGATGGTCCACAATGTTCGGGCTCACCGCAGTTGCAGCATACAGCGTGTCTACCACATTTATTTTCATGGTGACCAAACACTTGACAATGGTAGCACTGAAGTGGGTTTGGTATATAGACATCTACTTTCACTTGCATAAAGCCTATTTTAACAACTGTAGGTAAGTTAGGTGAGTTAAATGTAAGAACATATGTGTTTGTTAGTTTTATGACACCATCACGACATACAGTGATTCTACGTACATCCGTAACTCCCTGTTCAACCATGCTTTCCTTGATATCATCGCTTGTCACTCTGCTCAAGGCTGGATGGCTGCTTCTTGTGATTGTGGTTTTGATAAAATTAAAATTTTGATATGTCAAAGTTTAAATAGAAAGCTAACGCGCTTATTAAAACAGCGCGATCAATGCCATTAAAACAGCACAGTTATTTCTACAGATATCAGAAACCATGTTTATCAATTCATCATAAATATATTTAGCAGTAATGACCTTATGTTAGTTTTATAATACAGGAACAGATAGTTTTATAAAACAGGAACAGATAATTCCTATACAATGCTTAGCTTTGCTGGTTTCTCCAAAAGGCCAAGTTTTTTCATGTAGCTTGTGAGCTTGTCATTTAAAACGTACACATATGGGAGTGCAGCATAAAACTGAGCATTGAATAGTCTTATCAAATTCCTCAGAACAGAGAAATGCCGAGTTCTGTATTCTAAGGCATCAAAAGCTGATATTGGCATGTATTTACTATAGTTGGGCTCATAAGAAAAGGATAAATCAGTTTAGTGAACACTGAATTTGTGCTCAATCAATGAGCAGATTTTATGCTAATCCATGATAGTTGTAATTTTTCATTTGCACAGCAATGTTGATATTTAAAGACAATTTTACATTTTGTATAGTTTACAAATGGAGCATTCTCTAAAAGCTTTTCCTTAAGTGGTAGACGAGAGGAAGCGTAGTCCAATGCAGATACAAAGAAGCCCAGTACACCCTTGTAAAACTTCTGTACTTGATAAGTGGAAACATCACCATCATTGACAAGGCGATTTAGTTATGACCTAGTTACTCAACCAATGTTGAGTTTTGAATCTGTAAATATTCAGAATGAAAGATAAAAAACATAAGAGTATGCATGTTTTCTTAATACATGTATGTATATAGTCCAAGTCAGTTTTCAAAGTTCAACATACATGTATTTCAATACATATGAGCAGCATCATGAAAGAACAGCTTTTTGCATAATGTGAAAACTAAAATATACAGATCAGCTGTGCGGCAACCACAACCCAACAGCTGCATAGCACCTTTGTTTTAGCTACATAAATAGTACACTTTTCTACTTATTAAGTCCAGATTTCAACCCTCTAGCCATATTCTGTGGCCTTACAGTCTGGTTTCTGTGATACCTTGTTGGAAAGCCAAAAGACAGGTTTTCTCATCACACGGCACATATGGTATCAGGCTCTAGCCGTCCTACTTAGCTATGAAAGCTAGCTAGACATTTTTGATGTTTAAATTCAGAGGTATTTTACAAATAAGCAGCAAAACACAACCGCCCCAATCAGCATCTTTGCTGTTCTCATATATTGAGATACTACACGTTTTCTCATGGTTTTGCTCATAGAAAATAGTTCAGCTTATAGAAAAGGTTAAGACCAATGTTGTTGTAGGAACCTTTTACAGGCTACATGTCAACTTTTCATGCCAATTTTTCAAAAGGAATATACCACAATGAATCAAATTTTCAGATAAACAGCTCTAAGCAAACAGTGCAGAATATTTATTTCGTGATACGTCACATGGAATTTTGAATTCGACACTTGTCTGCAGTTTTCATACACTTAAACAGTGTTGTTTTAGTGTAATCATGTGGGAAAAACTTTGATGAAGGATGGCAAACCATGCAGGAAAGAGTATTTTCTAAAGTAAAGTATCAACTTGATCCATCTTAAAGTTGAGAAGATTATGCTTTAACCACAAACTTAAACCTGAAACCAACGCCGCCACGTACACATTGGTGACTGCAATGGCTCTTTCTGTACTTAGTACAGGTAAGCTCAATTTATTGAAAATTAAGTTTACCTAGAAGATAGTTGTTGTTGTTTTTGAAGTCTATGCTCAAATTATCTGTGGGTGGGACACACAGCAACTCTGCCTTCACAAATTTCCCAAACAGACTCTTCAGAAAGACAAACATCTGTCAGAATGTAAGTATAACATAGGTAAAAATATTAAATAATTGCTTCTCTTTATCATGAACTTTTAAAGATGAATAGGTTATAATCAGGTTCATTTAAATCACCAAGCCTCCAAATCTATACAAAAACCTTGAACATACATATATATCTTAAACATTCAGACACAAATTTGTAAATGTAGTAAAGAGAACATAAGATTCAGATGGTTTGGCTCAAGGAGCAGTCTAATCTGTGTTTACACTGTTGCCCAGGCTTGGCTGTCTAAAATCAGCAGATCAACACTGAAATGAGGAACTGTCAGGGAAGTGTTTTAATTATTTTAGCATGCCGCTCTGCCTCCTGTAGAAAGTGATTTAAGTGATATTCAATCGGAGGCATATAAGAATCTTGCAGGAGTGTGAGGTACTGATAGAAAACCTGTCCCAAGAGTCACAGTTTGGCATCATAGGCCAGTCATAATAGCTTTTGGGGTACCACTAATTGCTACAGAAACTTTTTTGTGCCTGAGCGAAAGTTTCTTATGTCATCTATAACATACTAAAAGTCCTCACAAAATATCCGAAAGGAAACGAATTATAATACTTTAATTTACTCCTCATACAACACTTTCTGCGGCGGCTCTGTAAGTCCACCGTAGATTGTTCTTTCTCTCCCTAGGAATCGCTTCCGGTTGTATAGACGACTCGAATAAAATCTGTGTCGCAGTTTTCCTCTGACCATTACACACAGGTAATTATCTTTGAGTAGTTCTTTTGCTGATCAACGTATTTTTGATCATCGCCCCAAGGCAACTGACGCTCCAGTGCGTTTGTAAGAGAAAACTAAGCTCAATATTCCCTTGTGTCACATATTTTCGTGGCTATAATTCTCGCACCACTTTTATTGTGTTTTTTATATTATATCACATAGAAATCTTCACGAATTATAGCAATCAGAAAGAAAATATGAAATATATATTCAATTGCAGGAAAATAATTTTTCTTTATTCATATTATTAAAATATGTTACGCTCAAATTTTAAAAGTACGGAAGCACATTAGTGTCATCATGAAATTGAATATACTTGTACAAAGCATGTTTTGGGCTATTTTCGAAGCATTTCTTCAAAAAACATGGCAAGGATCAGGTTTACAGCTTGATCTCACATCTGAAGAAGGTTTTTAATTAAAAAAAGATTCGTTTTTCATCTTGAAAATAGAAAGAATCAGTTGTTAGATGTCTCCAATAAGTAATTAGACGGCATTACTGTTCTGTATAAAACTACCTCCGTGGTGGGAACAGTGGCCATTACTGCTTTGTATAAAGCTACCTCCCTCTGGGGAACAGTGGTCAGTACTGCCCTGTATAAAACTACCTCCCTGATGGGAACAGTGACCATTACTGCCCTGTATAAAGCTACCTCCATGGTGGGAACTGTGCCCATTACTGCTCTGTATAAAACTGCCTCCATGGTAGGAACAGTGGACATTACTGCTGTGTATAAAGCTTCCTCCGTCGTGGGAACCTTGGTAAATACTTCCCTATACAAAAATAGTAAGTATGATCAGGTAATACCACAATCACAAACCACAGACAACCCCATGACACCACGAGGAAGAGCCACTCAACCATCATGAGACACCAGGAAGACAAATTAAACAAAGCAACCAGCTCTCTATTCCCCAGCAAGATGATTGCAATACTAGAATGGACATAAAGTAATGTACAACAAAACATAGTACAATTACAGACTCCCACAATGGGAGTAACAATAAACAAAAAGTCAACAGCAACAGTACCAGCGCCTTAGAACAGACAAGAAATGTTCAGCTCGCATGGAGGCCTTCTAACTAATGCAATGTATCACACCATGATGAAACAATGAAAAGGGCTCATGACTCACAGATAGTCAGAGCTAAAGAAATCCAAGTTGAGCCACGGTGGGTCCAGCTACAGATAAGCATCAGGCACCAACCCACTGATTAAAGCTTTACGTCAAAGCCGTCATAGAGTCTTGAGGCCTGACCCACCGTCGTGCAATTAAAGAGGAAACCATAGCTATAAACTGTGATTGGGTTTAAAACCAGGCATGCAGACTGTCGCATGATAATCAAGTTATATCCAACCCTTATATAACATTTTACAATCTTTTTGAATTGATCACTGAAATAAGATTTTCCAACAATTCTTTTGAATTTATAAACTAAATCACCATAAATATAGGTTCTGATATGCCTTGTTGCAGAAGAGTTTTTAACCCAATGTTGTATTTAACAATTAACTCTGAGTGTCTGTGGTAGAATTTAGAAAATGCTTTTCGAATTTTATGATATCTATAACCTTGTTTTAATAACTTAGCAGTTAAAAATAAGATTCTGTTATTAAAGTCATCAACATAAGAACACACTCTAGCAAAACGAATAAGCTAGAAATATATACACCATAGGAAGGGGAGCGAGGATGATTTCCATCAAGAAATGGGAAATTTACTATTTCAAAATTAAAATCATCCCGTTTATCATAAATTTTAGAGGAAGCTATGCACTTTGTTATTGACAAGTTCAAGTCCAAAAACCGAGCTTTGGTATAAGAAGAATTAGCCTTTTTTAACTGAAGTTCAGTAGGATATATCTGACCTACCATTTGTTCAAAGTAAGGATTATCAATATTAAGCAAGTCTTCTAAATATCTGGAGGTGGAGTTAAAAGCTTCAATAATATCAGTTTGATTATTGTCTGACAGAGGCAACATAAAGTCTCTTTCATAACAAAACAAAAACAAATCTTCAACAAGAGGAACACAATTAGCACCTAAGTTTTGAATATCGGGAATGTTGGTCACTAGTGCCCTGTATACAATTTTCTTCGTCTGATGAACTGTGGTGCATATTGCCTTATCTAATGTTGGTGACCGCTATGCCAATTGGTAGAGGGAAATGCTTATCTGGCCTGTCCTATCTATCATACAATCCCATTTTTAAGACTGCTGAATGCAACACTAATGATGTATACCATCGGGATACCTTTATTAACATCTAAAGGTGTTCATTATTATACTTCTTGAACAGAGCCACATGTGATCTTTCTAAAAGGAACCTGTCAAAAGTACAGCCCCATGGCTAAGACAACGGTTTTGCCAAAGACAGGGGTAGTCTTTATAGTTTGCTACCTCTGTAACTACTGGCACTTGGTTGTCGTGCAGAAATGAGCCTGGACAACCCTGAGAGGACAGAAAAAACACAATAAAAAACAACAACAAAAAACATACAGTGTGCAAGAAAACATACGATAATATAGGCCTAAACTTCAGCTAGCCATTTTTTAAAGCTATGACTTGGTAAACATATAAGCAGATTACGCTACCATACGAAACCGCACCAAATGTTACTACATTCCCATGGCAGAGGAAACTGAGAACCGGCGACGGATGTGCCCACGGAGGAAGGCCGGTGTAACGTAGAAAAGGTGGACGTGTAAAAAAGGTAGACATAGCGGCCACTGCGCATGCGCAATTATATTCGCTCCGCCCAGCTTAGTAAAGGCTATTCTGTCGTGTATATAGACATCGATCAATTACATGGGAAAACAGATCACAAGAAATTTTGCAAACGACATATTGGGGTTTGATGTTGATTACCATTAATAAAGAGCCAAAATTGAAATGTCAGAGAATAATGATTTCCTAAAAATGAAAGAATAAATCTATTATCATGAATAACAGAAAATAATAAACACTAGGCTATTTCGGAAGATCCTGTCCCCATCTCTATAGCTCCACGCATAACCTACAGCGTCATATTTAAGGACATAACCAAACAGTGCAGAGTTTGATCAGACGCTGGAGAGCTCTCCATCGCTAGGCGTCTGATCAAGATTTCATTGTTTGCTCACTGGAATGATAAATGATAGAAATAAGACAAAATCAACGTAAGCCTTACAATTGGGAATTGGCTTGGCACAACGAACACGGCAGTTGTTCCTCAAAAAGGTTTTGTTTTAAATAATATCGACAGTTCTTTTTAAAGTACTGCCGCATAAATAAGAAACACAAAAAATCGACTTTAAGTACACATGTTCACGTTATTTTCTCTTGATTTTTTCGATATGCCGATAGAAAAAGCTGCAGCATTTTTTGACAAAATTTTTGACCTGGTGTTTTTGCTGTATTTTTCTGTAATTAGATGGAATTTTGGCATAGTTTTGGTTCTTTTCAACGGGGGAGTATTACTGTTGGTAGAATGGACATAAACTGACACAGTTACTGCACAACTGATCTGCAGCTTTATTTTTGCGTATGCAAAAATCCGGTTTTCTCATGTCGCGGCTCATATAGTATAACTGGGGTTTACACGGGTATACATTTTCTCTTATTTTTGTTCTAAAACATAGATTGTGGGTACTTATTAGAACCACCCCAGAGTGTACCCACAATCTATTTTTTGCGCAAAAATAAGAAAAACATCTGAAAATTATCATTTTCACAGACGTAAAATATTGCAGTATATCGCACGGACATGTTTGCGTAATGTTTGTCTGGGGCATTTAGATAGATGAAGTTTCTTTTTTCAAAATGATTGTGGCTTCATATCCATAGCAGTGATGTTATATATAAATTTATACTTCGTTGTAAATAGCTAGAGTTTACAATCATACAAATCTGAAGTTGTTTGATTACAGTACCATTGAAATGAGTGGGTGGGGTAATCCTACCCATCCGCTGATGTTTGGTTAGCCACTTTTATAGAAAATATGATACACCACATAAAATAAGCCTTCTTGAAGCTCTTGTATTCTGTTGTTCATGATCTGCATATTGCTAGGTACTGTAGTGTCTTGTATTTATCAACTATGTTTATTTACCAATAGTAACACACATTTTTTGTGGATTTTAGGTGCCTGACTCATATCAAAAAAAAATATATTTCCCATCTTGCAACATTTGAGGACTTTTTTTCTGAGATGCATATAGGATTATATATTTCAAAAATGCACTTTTCGTTTCTGTAGCAATTAGTGGTAGGTTTGACCCAAATATTGGCTAAAATGACTGGCCTATCAAGCTTTGTAAAAAAGTGTTAAAAATGCAGAAAACTCAGTCTGGTATGTAAGAAAACATTTTCTTACACACCAGACAGAGCATTTTGTAGTTTTATCTGTTTCAACAAAGCTAATATTGTTAACATGTGTAAGATAAATTTTCTGACCTGTGGGTCAAATAAAATCTGCTGACCAGCACATTCTTCAAAGCATTGGTTGTAATGGACGTGACCAAACTTTGTCGTTAAGGGCGACATCACAAAACGCAAACACGACATCAAAATCAAAATAGCTGACGTGAACGTGAAATATTTTAAAGTAAATGCTATTAAAATCAAGCGTTGACACCCATAGGTGTGCAAGAAAAAGAATCTATCATGAGCGTAAGGTACTGATAAAAAAATCTGTCCCTCAGGCCACAGTTTGGCGTCACTCAGCCGAGCCTAGTTAAGCCAAAATGTGACCCTAGGGGCAGATTTTTCTATCAGTATCTAACACTCATGCATTTTACATAAGGATATAAAATAAATTGATAGCAGGGTCACTTCTCTGCAGCAGTAGGTTGAAGCCCGTGGATGATTCTATAATGCTTTGCAAGAAGAACACAAATACACCTCAGTCATAGGGTCACGGCACTCGTGCACTGGAATCCCTTGTAAGCAAAATACTTTTTATCTTAGAAAATAGGAATATATGCAGCATTCTTAAGTTAACTCCATCACAAATTGGCTATGTTTCAAAAGATCTATGTTAGTATGTATATCTTTTAATCAGCTCCCTCTCCAATAATAGAAGGGCATCATTAACAGGATTTTGTACATAACTAAAAATTATCTTTATACATTCATAGATTGTATGTACAAAAATGACACAACTACGCATTGATCAGATAAACCTGTATTTCACTTGTGCGCATTTGCTGCATGCACAGTTACTGTCTGTTTAGTGATCAGTAACGAATATACTGTACAGACAGCATGAGTGTGCATGTTGATATTTATTTTAGCTGTGCAAGCATTTTCGTTTATATGAATATGGCCAAGCTCATGCTTAAGTCTTACTTGTGTGAATCCACTGTATTGAGTTGCAACAAACAGTAATGACGTATATTAACTATGTAAAATTGTCATTGCATTTTAAGTTAGGTGAGTACGCATGCATTGTTGCTATCGATTTTCAAATGAAAATTACAAGTGCTATGAAAAATAGCAGTAGCACTGCTAACATCAGTACTTTCAGACGATTATGATGTCATAAACCTGATGAATGGAAGTAGCTTTTAAGGCTTGTATACAATACTAGACACCTATCAATTGCCTTTTTGAGACTGAGCCATCTTGTTGTGGTATGCATTAGTATCTCCTTGTACTCCGAGTCACAAAACTCACAGAACTCTGTTGAAAAGATTTAAGTGTAACTAAAGTGCTTGTAAATAAAAAAAAAACCCAGAGGCCCATTGGTCCTGTAAACGCTCACCTGATATCTGTGTCAAGCTTTCATGGAAATAAGTCTACCAGTTCTGGAGAAGAGGTTTTTTCAAGAAATGACCTTAACCTTCCATACCTTCATTAGCTCAATTAATTGTCTACATCTACCAACTTTTAGGTCACATGCTTCAATAGTTTCTGAAATATCCACTGTTTTCAATTTTTTCCATAGACAAGACACTGGTGCAGGGGGAGACAGCCCTGAAATGACCTTGACCTCCAGCATCAATATGTAATGCAGATAATTCAATTCCATTTCCTAGAGTACAAAAGCAACAGAAAAAGGAAGATATCAGCTTTTCTTGGGAAGCGCAGTGGCTCAGTGGTAGAGTGCTTGACTCGAGACTGAGGGGTTGCGGGTTCTAGCCTCACCGGCGTCACTGCGTTGTGTCCTTGAGCAAGAACATTAATCCTAGCTTAGTACTGGTTCAACCCAGGAAGATCCGTCCCTTTAAAACTGAAAGATTGTTGATGGGACGTAAAGAATCAAATCAAACAAACAATATCAGCTTTTCTCATTCAAATGCCTAATGTACTTAAATTGAACATGACATAAAATAGGTCAAGGTCAACCTGGGGTCATGATTTATATAAATTTTGTAGTACTACAGTGAATGATTCTACATACTAAGTTTCAAGGCATTTGACCCAATGGTTCTGGAAAAAAAAAGATTTTTTAAGGTTTTGAGCATGACAGCCATCTTAGTCATGTGAACATGACCTTTTGTTTATCATTAATTTTTTCATCCAACATTGGTTTTATATGAAACACATTTTCACTTAGTCTTGTTATTTTTTGAAAAAATGGTCTTCAAATTTCTTATCAAAAATTTTCAGGCCAAGGTCCTTGACTTCATTTCAATTCCTCAAAATTGACCTTGCTGTAAAATAGGTCAAGGTCAACCAAGGGTCATGATTTATATAAACTAAGTAGTAGTACGTACCTGATACTAAATGCTAAGTTTCAAGGCAATTGGCCCAGTGGTTCTGGAGAAGAAGATTTTAAGGTTATGAGCATGGGGGCCATCTTGGTCATGTGACCTGAATCATATAAACTTTTGTGCCCCCATCCAAAGGAGGCGCCACTTAAAATTTGGCTTTGATTTGCCAGGCGTTTTTCAGAGAAGACGTTTGAAAATGTGAACAGACAGACGCCGACGGACCATGAGTATATATAAGCTCACTTTGTGAGCCTGAAGGCTCAGATGAGCTAAAAACACTTTTCATTTATATCCATGATTAGCTGCTAAACTTCTTGGGAGAAATCCTGGAGGAATTTCACCAGCATTTCTCTTGGAAATTTTATGCTTCACCATGAAATTGAATAGTTGATAGATTTTGCCTTTACACCCCATTTTCCAGGTAATTTACTTTTGTCTCCTTGAAATTTTAAGTTTTGCACTCACACAATTTCTCCATGAAACACGAAATTTGTGTTTCATAATTCACAAGCACTGTACATGTTCTTGAGCTTATTGCAAACCTTCTCACCCTGGAGAGTCCCTACCACCTTGTCGCGGTCTCTGGGGCACACTTCACACAGGGGACGATATTGATTGTAATACTTGTCTCCTCTGGGAGTGCTAAGAGTAGGACCCACCAGTCTGCCGTGGGTGGCTTTCTCGTAACTCGAAGGGGATGGCCTGGAAGACTGAGAGCATGCAGAATATGGACGTTTATAAATTCTGTATGACTCAACACGTCTCTTTGGCCTCTTTGACGGGGTAGACTGAGGTGGAAACACGGCCCGGTGTTTCTAATCGGCTTTGTCATGCTAAGCCCCAGGATTCTGAAAATGTAAAAAAAAATATTTCTTATATCTTCGTTCTATAGTATCGTTCTGATGCCAACCATGTGTCCATTATCTTAAACTTTCTTTCTTTTATAAAATAATCCTGGAAGGCAGTGGCTTAACGGGTCAATTGTGCAGATTCTATTTGTGCAAGTATACCTTCTATGTATCTCTAGCACTGGAGATCGGAAATCCACTCCATTAAAGTGCTCCCTTGTTGGGCTCCACGGTGGGTGGGGAGCATGGAGGATGAATCGAACAACTAAACTACATGGCTAAACAAAAAGCAAAAAAACGTCACATAGCAAATTCAGATACTGACTCTGAAAACTCGTACCCAGTTTCTCAACCAACTAATTCAAGTTCGTCAACCTCAAACAAAAAACCTTATGTATCCAGATTTTTAATAATCCATTCAGAAAAAGAAGGAGAGACTATTTCTTCTCTTTCTCCGTTTGTAGTACATAAAACTATTATGAGCATTGCAGGTGAACCAAAGAGCATAAAGAACCTAAGGTCTGGTGATCTTTTGATACAATGTGCAAAAGAGTCACACGAAAAAAATCTACTACAGATGAAGACATTTTGTGGTTTAAAATGCTCTGTAACACCCCATTCATCCTTGAACACATCCAAGGGTATCATTCGCTGTCCAGCCTTGAGCAGAGTGACAAGCGATGATATCAAGGAAGGCATGGTTGAACAGGGAGTTACGGATGTACGTAGAATCACTGTACGTCGTGATGGTGAAACAAAATTAACCAACACATATGTTCTTACATTCAACTCACCAAACTTACCTACAGTTGTTAAAATAGGCTTTATGCAAGTGAAAGTAGATGTCTATATTCCAAACCCACTTCGGTGTTACCATTGTCAAGTGTTTGGTCACCACGAAAATAAATGTGGTAGACACGCTTTATGCTGCAACTGCGGTGAGCCCGAACATTGTGCACCATCTGGCGTGTGTGACAAACCAGCCAAATGTGTCAACTGCTCTGGAAATCACCCTGCAAACTCAAAACAATGTCCACAATGGGAGAAAGAAAAGAAAATACTGAAAATCAAATGTGAAAACAATCTATCATTTCCTGATGCTCGTAAGCAATACGAACAATTTTACACTGGTCAAACCTATGCAAGTGCTGTAAAACCAGGCACTTGCAACAAATCTTCACAGACTGAAAACAAAACCACACAGACAGACGACAGCTTTGACGAATACTTAAAAAAACAAGAAAAATCACCATCAGAAAAAACACCCAAAGAAACACCTAAGGGAAAGCAAGACAAAAACACTTCATCTCCTCGTCCAGGGCCAGCGCTTAAGCCAGCAACCCTGGAAATGATGAAGAAGGAGGAGGAGAGGAAGAAAAAAGAAGAGAAAGACAAACTTAAAAAACAACAAAAAGAAGAAAGAAAACAGCAATGGCAAAAAGAACAAGCACAGAAAGAAAAAGAACAAATGGAAAAAGCAAAACAAGCTGAAATGAATCCATATTCTGTGTTTGCTGAAAAAGATGGCGAGGAGGTCATGGACGATGAGTCTGTGGTTTTCACAGAGCCATCTTCCAGTGATCACCTCCCTAAAGGCACACTATCACGATTACCATTAGCTTAAATAACGGAGGGTTTCAATCTAACCATTATTTTATTACCCATTTTAATATTATTTTCAAGTATGGATTTTAAACATAAAATTATACAATGGAATTGTCGAGGTTTGAAACCTAATTATAATGAAGTATCATTATTGATTTCTGAATATAATCCGTCTGTATTTTGTTTTCAAGAGACATTTCTTAAACCAGATGATAACATATCATTAAAAGGTTTTAATGTATACAACTATGTTCATACTGATTGTTTGAGGCCCTCTGGTGGTGCCTCAATATTTGTGAAATCATCTTTCCCACAAAGAAAGATTGATTTAAAAACAGAACTACAAGCAACTGCTATTTCTGTCACTCTTGACAGAGAAATAACCATATGTTCTGTATATATTCCTCCATCCTTTTCTCTCAACTCCCAACACTTGGACAATTTACTGCAACAACTTCCTTCTCCGTATATCTTATTAGGTGACTTCAATGGTCACAATATCCTCTGGGGTGGTCAAAATAATGATTCCAGAGGCGAACTTATCGAAAATTTCATTACAAAGAATGACATATGTATTATGAATGATAAGTCTTACACTTATCATTCTCCAAGTACAAAGTCTTTTACATCTATTGATCTTTCCTTCTGTCATCCATCACTGTTTCTTGACTATAATTGGTCTGTATGTGAAGACCAACACAATAGTGACCACTTTCCTATCATCATTGAACAGAACACTTATTCCACTGAGGATCACAATCCAAAGTGGAAATTAAATAGAGCCAACTGGGATCTATTTAATACTCTGTGCACTGGTAAATTGGTGCCAGAAAACTTCAAAGAATCTTCTGATCCTATAGCTGATTTTACCTCTTCTCTTATCGAAATATCTAAAGAATGTATTCCTCAAACTTCGATAAATCCAACTAAAAGTAATCCATGGTACAAAGACGACTGTAAAGAAGCAATTAAACAGCGCAAGCAAGCTCTATCTAAATTCAAAAGATCTCCAAATACCAACAATTTCAATGACATCAAAGTATTTAGAGCTAAAGCCCGTAGAACAATTAAACTTTCGAAGCGTAAGTCATGGAGATCTTATGTTTCGAAAATAAATCATAAAACACCAATTAAAAAGGTTTGGGATATGATAAGAAAAATCTCTGGAAAAAACAAATCCCCCAGGTACACACATCTAAACATGGTGGGTACTGACAGCAAAGCAACTTCAAAAACAGACATTGCTGACACTTTAGGAGAAACTTTTTGTCACAATTCATCATCATTCAAGTACTCTGAATCCTTCAGAAAGATTAAAGCCGAACAAGAGAAAGTTAAATTGAATTTTAAATCACAAAATAATGAAATTTACAACAAAGATTTTAATTTAGATGAATTAGTTGAAGCTATTCAACTATCACATGACTCAGCCACAGGTCCTGATGAGATCCACTATCAAATGCTTAAACATCTCCTAGATACTTCTCTTGAAACACTTTTGAATATATTTAATTACATTTGGACTACTGGTAAATTTCCAGAGGATTGGACCTTAGCAACCATAATCCCAATTCCCAAACCTGGGAAAGATCCTGCGGAACTAAATAATTATAGACCTATAGCTTTAACAAGTTGTCTATGTAAAACACTTGAAAGAATGATAAATAAAAGACTTACTTGGTTTTTAGAATCCAATAATCATATATCGCGGTTCCAGTCTGGTTTCAGATCTGACCGCAGTACAACTGATAATTTAGTTAGATTGGAAACCTTCATACGTGATGCCTTTATTAAAAAGGAACATGTAGTTGCTGTGTTTTTTGATTTGGAAAAAGCTTATGATACCACGTGGAGATATGGCATTTTAAAAGATATCCACAAATTAGGATTAAGAGGTAGACTTCCCACATTCATTGAAAACTTCCTTGCAGACCGCACCATGCAAGTCCGAGTTGGCTCCTCTCTGTCTGACTATTATGACCAGGAGCAAGGTGTACCTCAAGGAGGCGTTCTATCAACAACACTTTTTAGCATTAAAATTAATGATATTGTGAAATGTTTAGGTAATCTTACTGATTGCTCATTATATGTTGATGACTTCTGTATCTGTTATCGCTCAAAAAGCATGGCGACGATTGAACGACAACTGCAACAAAATTTAAATAAGATTGAAAATTGGGCAACAAGCAATGGTTTTAAGTTTTCCAAATCAAAAACACAGTGTGTACATTTCTGTCAGTTGCGCAAGCAACATGATGATCCGGTTTTACATTTATATGGATCACCTATTCCAGTTGTTGAGGAATCTAAATTCCTTGGCATTTTATTTGATAGAAAACTCAGTTTTATACCCCATATTAAATATCTCAAAGCTAAATTTTTAAAAGTATTGAATCTTTTAAAAGTGCTTTCCCATACTTCTTGGGGTGCAGACCGAACTACACTTCTAAAGCTGTATCGGTCTCTAGTCCGGTCAAAATTAGACTATGGCTGTATTATATATGGCTCTGCACGAAAATCATATCTTCAAATGCTTGATCCTATACATAACCAAGGACTTAGATTAGCTTTAGGGGCTTTTAGAACTTCTCCTGTTGCTAGTCTCTATGTGGAAGCAGATGAACCATCACTATACTCACGAAGAGAGAAACTCTCTTTGCAATATGCTGTAAGACTTGCTGCTAACCCATCAAATCCTGCTCATGAAGTTACATTCCCACCAAATTATGTTAATTTATATGAACGAAAACCTAAAGCTATTAAATCATTTGGCATCAGAATTTCACCACTCTTAGAATCTGCCAATATCAAACCACAAAATATTGGAAAACATTTCACACCAAATATTCCAGCTTGGTGTATGAAACCACCTGAAATACTTTTTGATTTACATTCCGGGAAAAAATCTGAATCAAATCCACACATATTAAAAGATGATTTCAGAAAAATGCAAAGTCGTTATAAGAATTACCAACAAATTTATACTGATGGGTCAAAGGAAGACTCAAAGGTTGGTTGTGCTGTTATATCAGACAACCATAGTAATATGCAACGTATACCTGACGATTCATCAATATTCACTGCTGAAGCCAAAGCAATTGATCTAGCTTTAGATTTCATTAGCACTTGTGATGCTAACAATAAATTTATTATATTTTCTGACTCGCTTTCTGTATTGAAAGCAATGAATCATACCAGTTCAAAAAATCCACAGATTCAGAAACTTTTAGAAAAATGTCATGAGCTTTTAGCTTATAAAGAAATTGTTCTCTGTTGGATTCCTAGTCATATAGGTATCCAAGGGAATGAGATGGTAGATAAGCAAGCAAAAACATCGCTTTCATTAGAACCAACTTCTTTTAAGATTCCATTTTCTAATTTTAAGCCATCTATTAATAAATATATCTTGGAAGAATGGCAAACTTCATGGAACAACAGCATTGGAAATAAACTTCTTGACATAAAACCAACTATCGGTGAACAACAATCAGTTGTTCGAAACATTAGAAAAGAAGAAGTCGTTTTGGCTCGACTCCGTTTAGGTCATACAAGAGTCACACATTCATACTTACTACTAGGTGAAGAGCAACCACACTGTGTTGGTTGCGATGCACTATTCACTGTACGTCACTTTCTTTTGGATTGTGGCGATTTTGCACAAGTAAGAAATAGTTGTTTCCATGTTGATAACATGAAACAGTTATTTCAAGATATACATATTGATAGTATTATGACTTTTTTAAGACAAATAAATCTTTTTAACAAAATCTAATAAGTATTTTTAAAATCATGTTTTGTTTTACATTTTTATCAGACCATAATACAGACTAGTTAAAGTTATACTTTGTTCAGTCAGAGAACATGTACAGTTATCTGAATAGCTCTTTGAAACTGTCAGATATTGTACGTGGTCTCTTCTGTCAACAACCATATTATAACTTATTTTCATTATACAAACTCATCATCATCATTTCTTTTATTTAATCATACAAATTTTTTACTATTTCCATTCAAATCATGTTTAGTTTAATACCGCCAGACGCTAATGACCCACAAGGGTTGACGCGTCGTTAAGCACCAAACAAACAAACAAACCTTCTCAGACAATCTGTGCAAATCGGTAAATTACATAAGATTACTAAATGGATGTCTTGTTTTCTGTTGACTGTTACTTGGTGAGGAGTTTGAGATACATGTAGTTAAAGTTTCCATCAAATCACAAAGGACTCGCACGAAGGTCAGTTTCAGCAAACTGAACTTTTACTTTTGTGTTGCTAGTTTTTTTTAAGAGTAAATAAGACAGCCTCAGTTTTAGTGGATTGAATGTAACTAGCCACTGTCTAGCCCAGCTTGTCAAAAGATGTAAATCATGGTTGATCATACCAGCTATATCAGCAATATGTCCAGCAGCAAAGAAGAGTGAGCTATCATCTGCAAATGGCCTGGTCAAACTAAGAAGGTGTTTAGCTATATCATTATACATACTAAGAATAAAAGAGGCCCGAGAACAGACCCCTGTGGCACACCAGTAAATATAGATTTAAGCCAGAGGAACAGGACTTTATACCAACTTTCTGTTTCCTTTGACTAAGATAACTATTAAGCCACTCTTGAAGTTTCCCTTCAATTCCATTTTGTCTTAACTTAAACATAAGACCCTTGTGCCAGACTCTCTCAAAAGCTTTTGAAACATCACAGAACACAATACAAGAAAACATATTGTTATCAAAAGCTTGACATATATTATGGAAAATGTCTATTAACTGAAAAACTGTTGAGTGGTGTCGTAAGAACCCAGACTGATACTTGTATAAAAGAGTATTTTCTATGAGAAAGTTATACATATTTTTAAAGACAATCCTTTCTTGTAATTTTCCAATACAACTCAATAGAGCAACTGGTATATAGTTGAAAGAATTATACAGACACAAGGGTCAAAATGGCTGCTGCATATTAAGCACATTCCTGATTTAGAAACTATAAATAGCTTGAAGAATTATTATGGAAGAAAGTAACTTTTTGGATATGCAAAAACAAAGCCCAATATCAGCTGCGCTTTGACCATAGAGCTAACCGTCTCAGTAACTTTTTGGATATGCAAAAACAAAGCCCAATATCAGCTGCGCTTTGACCATAGAGCTAACTGTCTAACTTATCTGCGCCTTTGTTTTTGCTATATACAAAACAGTACTGTCCTAAGAATCTTATGACCTTAAATTAGAAAAAAATCGTCTTCTATAATTGTACAACCTGCACCATGTTGGACATTGTCAGACATCTGGAAAACCATGTTTTCTTGTGACGCAGCTCAAAAACGTTTTTTGTTTCAAAGTTTAGACAGTACATTACCTTGGAATCCACCTTTCCTGTTAGAACTTTTGTCAAAGTAATAGCCAAGGTCTACGCACAAATCTTCAACATCAAACCCCACAATCTATAATACAACTTACATATGAGCCGCATCATGAGAAAACCGTTTCTTTTGCATATGCCAAACAAAGCCAGCTGATCAGTGCCTTCGTTTGAGCTACACAGATAGTACAACCCCTCTTCTTCCTAGAATTGAAATTTCAAGCCTATAGCTATCTCCTTTGGCTGCACAGTCCTGTTTGTGTCAGACCTGGTCAGAAACCCTGAAGACCTGTTTTCTCACATTGCGGCTCATACATTTATATATATATGCACAATGAAATATGTAGGTCATCTGTCCTACATGTACTTATCATTTTTTCCTGCCTCGTAGAATTATCTCTAATTTAAGTCTCTTGCCATGATTTAGGCTAGTCTGAAGCACAGGCTGGTTTGTGTCTCCCCTGGTTGTGACCAGACTTGTTAATTAAGTTATAACGAGGTAGACCTGTACATCTCAGAAAGCAAACCTACATATGAGCCTCGTTGTGAGAAAACCGGTCTTCCGGGTTTCCAAACAGGTCTGACACAAACCGGGCTGTACAGCCCTGGAAGATGGCTAGAGGCTTGGAATTTCGGATTAACTAGTAGAGGGATTGAACTATCCCTATATCGAAACGAAGGCGTTGATCAGTTTCCTGGTAACCGCGAAGCTGATCTGCGTAAGCAAAAATCCGTTTTCTCATGACGAGGCTCATATATATTGAAATGAATGTTTTGTATCCATCCTTGAGTCATTAATCTATATTCCAGAACCATACTCCTGAGTTTGCTTACCGCCTTGCCGTGGTTCGGGGGCTGAATTCGCACAGGGGACTTTATTTTTGAATAACTGTCCCCTCTGCTTAGAGCTTAAGGTAAGCCAGGGGCTTGCCCTCTGGCGCCCTAGAAATATGGATAGCTGCCCGGCACCACTGGGGACAAACTGTATTTACTTTCGTTCTTAAGCAGGCCTGTTTGCGTCTCTTGATTTGCAGAGTTGAGAGGTGACAGGTTGGGGTTAGAGTCCCCACGCAAACCAGTGGTAACTGTCCGTAAAAGCCGCAACTATAGCAACTTGTTTTCATAAATAACCAAAGGCTTATATTTATCAAAAACTGTCTTACATTAGTAAAATTGTAAAGACAATAAAAGCCAAATAAAATAGTTTTATATTTTATAACAGCTATTGCCTTGATTATTGATTTCTAGATCTTGTGGAACATTCATTTTTAAATGCTTACTTTACCTATATGACAATTTTCATGATAAACTGCCGTATACCCAAGTTACTTTCTTACTCTTAATAGTTATCTTTTAAGTTCTGTATTGTTGTGCTTTAAAATTCTGTATAAAAGGGCTGTCTTCAGATTTTAACTAGAAGAGCAATTTACCTATGAAATATCATTGTTTTATTATTCATACTGTAGTTCTTTCCATCTCATATTAAATTATCTCTCGAAGGCTATTTTTGTCTTCTTCATTAACAACATTATAACTTAAACATGCTAAAATTGACTGGGTTTGGTACTCAATCATTTCAATTTCAAACTTTTTAAATAATCTAGATTATATTATGTTGTATTCTGTTCAGTTAAAGAACATGTACAGTTATCTGAATAGCTCTTTGAAACTGTCAGATATTGTACGTGGCCTCTCCTGTCAACAATCGTATTGCAACTAATTATCCTTATACAAACTCATCAACATCATCATTCCTTTTATTTTATCTTATAAATTATTTACTTTTTCCATCTTCATCATGTTTAGTTTAATACCGTCTGACGCTAATAACCCACAAGGGTTGATGCACTTCCGTATAGGAAATCTTTTGAAATTTCATATTTGAAAAATCAAGTCATAGTGGTCTGTGAAATATGTGTGTATGTTTGTCCACAAAAAAGAATGTCTGCACACATTAAAATATTACCTGCTGGCATCTTACCCAGAATTGGCTGAGATGACCAGCGATGAATTAAATGCAAACCTGTACAATTAATAGTACAACGCAACAGAGTGCCGTCTGAGTCATCTTTTTTAATATCATCAGGGTCCACAGAGGAGTCACGCTCAGGACATCACAACCTAACAAATAATTCCATTAATGAATCTTTCAAACACAGATATTGTTTTTGTTTTACAATATTACATTTTTCACTTTCTTCTTCAATGTCACTGTCGCTACAGAGATCACTATCATTAATAAATGCTAATATCTTTGGAATCATCCCTGAATGACTTACTTACTTACTGTACTTAAATTCACCAAGACATATTCTGTATCAATATTTTCACTTTCGTGAATACTTGTATCTAAAAGCATCTCCTTAGCATTGCTAAATGTCAAATTCTTTCCTATGTGTGTCTTTCTTTTTTGTTGGGGTTGAGCACTGAATTTGAGGGGGAAAGACTGGAGGTTCATTTAACACAGTTAGATTTGGTTTAGGGGTTTTGAAATATGAATGGTCATTCGTAAAGCCCTGCGAAGATAAATTATATCTCTCCATACAGGTAATGCATGGGTGGCCATATTGTAGAATAATCTCCTCACGAACTGCAGGTGAATCTTGCGCCAAACTAAATTCTTCTGCGGTTGTCTGGTCTGGACTCAATTCAAACTTATCCAAGCTTTTATTATTGTCCTTGTTACTTGCAAGAATGAAGATTTATTAGAAAATGAAGGTACTAGAGTGGTCACAACATTTCTCCGATTTTAAGTCTATGGGGATATTTCCATACGCTCAAGGGCAGCTAGCTAACTCATAAGTCCCTGGTCTGATCCTGCCGGATTTCGAACCCATTGGAGGTTTTATGGCTGTCCTTGTTACCTGCAAGAATAAAGAACAAATAAAAAAAAAAAGAAGCTAAAGTGGTCACAAGATTTCCCCATTATAACCCTATGGGAGCTATCTGTTGCCATTTAAACCAAAGTTCTGGCCCAAAACCTAATGCAGCCAATCCCCCATCCCAATAGTGCTCAAGGTGAAATTTGATTAGGATAGGCCAGCTGGTCTCAGAGATATTCATATTCCAATAGAAGAATCAATGAATAATGTTGTGACCACTCCAGCTCCTTTCTTTTTGATTTAATCTTCATTCTTGCAGCTATCAAGGCCAACCATAAAAGCTTAAATGAGTTTCTGCAAGATCCCATCACCTTTTACGGAGTTTGCTGCCCAAATTGATAAATAATGTTGTGACCAATCTAGCGCCTTCATTTTTGATTGGATCTTCATTGCTGCACCACCTTTGGGTTGATTACTTGTATTATTTGTGTGTAATCTGTAATTTAAACAGATTTATATACAAATATGCATAATGAGTGTTCACTGATTGAAGATGTGCACTGGCGACGCAGAGTCTAGAGTAGAGTCTGGTCCTGATTAAACAATACTTTCACTCACAGGGTTTTCTGTTGTCATTTTTTTCTTTCTCGTCATTGTATATTACTCGGAGAAACAGCAAGGCTAATCTTCATGTCACTTACAAAATAGCGTTTTCAGGAAGGTCATTGGACCCCCCCACCCCCCATTCTTGTAGAGCTTTGTTCTGAAGTGCGATTATCAATAATGCAAATAAGGTCAATGGTTTATGCCATTTTCGCGTGTAAGCTTAACAGATGATTTACTGGACTGTTTAGGATTATAATCCTGAGAAAAGCAGGGTATACAGGAATTTTGTATGAATAAATGGGAGTAATCTTTCCCCTAGTATGCGTTGATAGTAGATTGAATCCATTCGGTCATTAAGATATGAATTTGTGCAATACCTCGTCTCGAAATACTCAGAGGATGCTTAGGTATATTTGTAAGCTGTATAGGTTCACCCTCCTTGTACATGCTCCGTTTAGAGTGTACATTGATCTAAACAGTAGCTTCATCTGTGAATATAACTTTATGCACATTTTTATGATTAGGAATACTCAGGAAGGCAAATCCAAACGTTTCGGCTTGTTCACATGTCTTAGTTCTGACAATACTAGGTACTTTTGCTTGTCCACCCAAGACGCTTTCGTTCTTGATTGACAGTTGCCGGTGAATTTTTAATGAATTCCAAACACATTGTTGTATGACAGTTAAGCTTAGCAACTGTTTTGATTTTTTCTGTAGATAACGTAGATTTAAAACGGTGAAATGATGAACTAACTATCTTTCTACTGATTTTTTTCACTTTCTTTTCGCTCAGCACTTGGTTCATTGTTTCCACATTGTTCAAACCACTTTTGTGTAACGTTACAATTCTCTCCCTTTATGCATTTGCGACAAGTGATAAAATCCGATGAACTTTTCTAGCATAGAAATTGTCAGTCTGTATGTTGTGGTAGGCAGCATTGCTGGTATTCACCACACTTTTTGCCGGTAGATGGGGTATGAGCCTCTCGCTTACCCACCTGTAGATGTTATCTGCACTCATTTCCTTATAATAACCACTAGATTCCGATTCTGCCATGAAAATAGCTTTGTACCTTGAATAAACTACTCACAAATGCCCTTCGACAATATACTGCAGGACCATGGCTAACTAACGTCTGAACGTCATGACTTAGAACTGTGTTGGTTGTGTGGACGTATGTTTCATCAGTGTAGACGATTGTCCATCACTGCTCAAGGTCTTTCTTAAACTGAACAAATTTTGCTTCTTCACAATTCGAACTACAACACTACGTCAATGAAATAGTAAAAGGAGTAAAAAGTATAATATGAAAAATGAATTACAATAAAGATACCCCCTATGGGATTCTAACCTCGGTATAAAAAATCGAGTTGAAATGTTTAGATTTAGAACCACTCAGCTGTTGGTAAACCTTAAGTCCTTGGAGAGTCCCAACCACCTTGCCGTGGTATTTGGGACACACTTCACACAGGGACGATATTCATTGTAATACTTGTCCCCTCTGTGAGTGCTAAGACTAGGGCCCACCAGTCTGCCATGGGTGGCTTTTTCGGTAACTCTAAGGAGATGGTCTTGAGAATGAGAGCATGCAGAATTTGGACGTTTATAAATTCTGTATGACTCAACACGTCTCTTTGACGGGGTAGACTGAGGTGGAAACACGGCCAGGTGTCTGCATTTGACAGCTGCTGCATAAACACATATAGAAGTGCACTTCAGAAGTTCAGACTAGATATTCCTTGGAATAAAACGATATGAACCCAGATTAACCTCCTAAGGGAGCAGTCTGACCTGAATCCATATTGTTTGCACTTCAGGCTACCTAAGAACATAAGCAGCAGGCATAAACATTATATTAACAGAACTAATAAGATTCAGAAATAGTTGTCACATTCACAACTCGAATCAGTCAATCGGCATACTGTACTCTTATTAGGTTGAATATGGTCTAACAGATTTCTCAGTCGTGAAACTGATTGTAGGTCACCAGCTTTATAAACCCTTTTCATTCTGATGGATCTTCTCAGGCATGTTGATCGAATAAGTGTGAATTTGGCCATTTTGTATTTATAAGAATTCCCCTGAGCGACTCTACCACCTTGCCGTGGTCTCTGGGGCACACTTCACACTGGGGACGATATTGATTGTAATACTTGTCTCCTCTGGGAGTGCTAAGAGTAGGGCCCACCAGTTTGCCGTGGGAGGAATTCTCGGTAACTTGAAGAATGAGAGCATGCGGAACATTGCCGTTTATAAATTCTGTATGACTCAACACGTCTCTTTGGCCTCTGACGGGGTAGACTGACGTGGAAACACAGCCCGGTGTTTCTAATTGGCTTTTATTATGCTGAGCCAAAGGATGATTGAAAATGAAAAAGTACTTAATCTTCGTTCTATAGTATCGTTTTGATGCCAACCATGTGTCCATTATCTAATATTTTCTTTTATAAAATAATCCTGGAAGGCAGTGGCTAAACGGGTCAATTGTGCAGATTCTATTTGTGCAAGTATACCTTCTATGTATCTCTAGCACTGGAGGTCGGAAATAAACTCCATTAAAGTGTTCCCTTGTTGGGCTCCACGGTGGGTGGGGAGCATGGGGATGAATCTTTCAACTAAACTGCCTGGCTAAACAAAAAGCAACCCCCCCCTTCACATAGCAAATTCAGAAACTGACTCTGAAAACTCATACCCAGCTTCTCAACCAACTAAATCAACTTCGTCAACTCTACAAAAAAGCCTTATGTACCCAGATTTTTAATAATCCATTCAGAAAAAGAAGGAGAGACTATTTCTTCTCTTTCTCCGTTTGTTGTACATAAAACAATAAAAGTCTACTATAGATGAAGACATTTTGTGGTCTAAAATGCTCCGTAATACCCCATTCATCCCTGAATACATCAAAGGGTATTGTTCGCTGTCCAGCCTTGAGCAAAGTCTCAAATGATGATATCAAGGAAGGCTTGGCTGAATAGGGAGTTAGGGATATTCGTAGAATAATCACTGTCTGTGGTGATGGCAGCATAAAACCAACTAACACATTAAATTAAACAAACTTACCCACAGTTGTTAAAATAGGCTTTATGCAAGTAAAAGTAGATGTCTTTATACCAAACGCACTTCGGTGTTACAATTGTCAAGTGTTTGGTCACCATAAAAATAAATGTGGAAGATGTGCTGTATGCTGCAACTGCGGTGAACTTGAACATTGTGGACCATCTGGAGTATGTGACAAACCAGCCAAATGTGTTAACTGCTCAGGTGATCATCCTGCAAACTCAAAACAATGCCCACAATGGGAGAAAGAGAAGAAAATACTCAAAATCAAATGTGAAAGCAACATATCATTTCCTGATGCTCGTAAACAATGCGAGCAATTTTACACAGGTAAAACATATGCAAGTGCTTTAAAACCAGGCACTTGCAACAAATCTATTCAAACTGACAACAAAAACACACAAACAGACGACAGCTTTACTGAATACTTAAAACAAAAAGCAACAGAGAAACGCAAGAAGGTACACACGAAAAAAGTTACTCATCTCCTCATCCAGTTAAAAAGTAACTTGATCTCATCCTGAGCCAGTCCCAAGCAGGCAACCCTTGATATGATGAAAAAAGATGAGAAGAAGAAAAAAGAAGAAAAAGACAAACTCAAAAAAAGAAGAAGAAAGACGACAGCAATATCTAAAATAACAAGCACAGAAAGAAAAAGAAGCACAAAAAGCAAAGCAAGCTGAAAAGAATCCATATTCTGTGTTTGCTGAAAAAGATAAGGAGGTCATGGACGATGGTTCTGTTGCCATCTCTAGTGGTCACCTCCCGAAAGGCACACTGTCACGATTACCAATAGCTTAAATATGGAAGGTTTTTAACTTAAATAATAAAAGGTTTCAATCTAACTATTATTGTATTACCCCTTTTAATTTTATTTTCATGTATGGATTTTAAACAATAAATTATACAATGGAATTGGAAGTTCGAAACCTAATTATAATGAAGTATCTCTATTGATTTCTGAATATAATCCATCTATATTAGGTTTTCAAGAGACATTTCTTAAACTAGATGATAATATCTCGTTAAAAGGTTTTAATATTTATAACTATGTTCACACTGATTGTCTGAGGCCCTCTGGTGGTGATTTACAAACAGAACTACAAGCAACTGCTGTTTCTGTCACTCTAGACAGAGAAATAACCATATGTTTTGTTTATATTCCTCCATCCTTTTCTCTGAACTCCCAACACTTGGACAATTTACTAAAACAACTTCCTTCTCCGTTTATCATATTAGGTGACTTCAATGGTCACAATATTCTCTGGGGTGGTCAAACAATGATTCCAGAGATGAACTTATCGAAAATTTCATTACATAGATCCAAGTACAGAGTCTTTTACATCTATTTAGCTTTCCTTCTGTCATTCATCACTGTTTCTTGATTATGATTGGCCTAAATGTAAAGACCAACACAATAGTGCTCACTTCCCTATCATCATTGAACAGAACACTTTTTCCACTGAGGATCAGAATCCAAAGTGGAAATTAAATAGAGCCAACTGGGATCTATTTAATACTCTGTGTATTGGTAAATTAGTACCAGAAAACGTCAAAGAATCATCTGATCCTATAACTGATTTAACCTCTTCTCTTATTGACATGTATAAAGAAGGTATTCCCCAAACTTCGACAAATGCAACTAAAAGTAATCCATGGTACAATGACGACTGTAAAGAAGCAATTAAACAGCGCAAACAAGTTCTATCTAAATTCAAAAGATCGTCAAATAACAACAATTTCAAAGACATCAAAGTATTTAGAGCTAAAGCCCGTAGATCAATTAAAAATTCGAAGCGTAAGTCATGGAGATCTTATGTTTGGAAAAATCAATCTAAAAAACACCTGTTAAAAAAGTTTGGAATATGAAAAGAAAAATCTCTGGAAAAAACAAATTCCCCAGTAACACACATTTAAACAGAGTTGGTGCTGACAATAAAGCAACAGACTTTGCTGACACTTTAAAAGAAACTTTTTGTCACAATTCATCATCATTCAATTACTCTGAATCCTTCAGAAAGATTAAAACAGAACAAACGAAAGTTAAATTGAATTTTTAATCACCAAATAATGAAATTTATAACAAAGATATTAATTTAGATGAGTTTGTTGAAGCTATTCAACTATCACATGATTCAGCCACGGGTCCTGATGAGATCCACTATCAAATGCTTAAACATCTCCCAGATAATTATCTTGAAACCCTTTTGAATATATTTAATTACATTTGGACTACTGGTAAATTTCCAGAAGATTGGCATTATGCAATAGTTATTCCTATTCCCAAATCTGGTAAAGATCCTGCAGAATCTAATAATTATAGACCTAAAGCTTTAACAGGTCGTCTATGTAGAACGCTTGAAAGAATGATCAATAAAAGACTTACTTGGTTTGTAGAATCTAATAATCATATATCGCGGTTCCAGTCTGGTTTCAGATCTGACTGCAGTACAACAGATAATTTAGTTAGTACGTGGTGCCTTTATTAAAATGGAACATGTAGTCGCTGTGTTTTCTTATTTGGAAAAAGCTTATGATACCACATGGAGATACGGAATTTTAACAGATTTACACAAACTAGGATTAAGAGGTAGACTTCCTACATTCATTGACAACATCCTTGCAGACCGCACCATACAAGTCCGAGTTGGCTCCTCTATCTGATCATTATGATCAGGAGCAAGGTGTACCTCAAGGGGGCGTTCTGTCTACAACACTTTTTAGTATTTAAATAAATTTTATTGTGAAATGTTTAAGTAATCTTACTGATTGCTCATTGTATGTTGATGACTTCTGTATTTGTTATCGTTCAAAAAGCATTGGGACGATTGAACGACAACTGCAACAGAATTTGAATAAGATTGAAAATTGGGCAACAAGCAATGGCTTTAAAGTTTCCATATCAAAAACACACTGTGTACGTTTTTGTCAGTTGTGTAAACAACATGATGATCCTCTTTTACATTTATATGGATCACCTATTCCAGTTGTTGAAGAATCTAAATTCCTTGGCATTATCTTTGATAGAAAACTCAGTTTTATACCCCATATTAAATATCTCGTAGCTAAATGTTAAAAAGCATTGAATCTTTTTAAAGTGCTTTCCCATACTTCTTGGGGCGCAGACCGAACTACACTTCTTTAGCTTTATCAGTCTCTAGTCTGGTCAAAATTAGACTATGACTGTATTATATATGTCACCGGTCAGGTGGTTCAAATATGGACAAACACCAAGATACAACAAATACCGATGGTCTTTAATATGATATCTACATGGCGACTCTGAAATAATATATATGAAATATGTTAAATGATACGTCTATGACGTTGAAACAGTACATCGAAGTCTACACCTTCGCTGTTGAACGGCTATATAGCAAGTGCACTGAGGCATGCTAGTGCTCATGCATATAAGTGACGTGACATAGATGTAACGGTACATGCAGTTAGTATTAGTGTAATAGCAGGGGGTATAAGGAAATTGAATGAAAATGGGAGTAGGGAGTGCATCGGCTCAGTGGTAGAGTGCTTGACTCGAGACCGAAGGGCCGCGGGTTCGAGCCTCACCGGCGTCGCTGCGTTGTGGTCCTTGAGCAAGACACATTTATCCTAGCTTAGTACTGGTTCAACCCAGGAAGACCCGTCCCGCATAACTGAAAGATTGTTGAGTGGACGTAAAGAATCAAATCAAACAAACAAACAAACAAGAATGAAAATGGGAACCATCAGGACAAAGGTGAGTAGATCACATAGTAAAATAAGAACATTCCTTTCTTTGACCTTTTGCAGTCCAAATCCAACCTATGACATATATGACTCTGCACGGAATCATATCTTTAAATGCTTGATCCTATACATAATCAAGGACTTAGGTTAGCTTTAGGAACTTTTAAAACTTCTCTTGTTTCTAGTCTCTATGTGGAAGCAGATGAACCATCACTATACTCTTAGCAATATGCTATAAGACTTGCTGCTAATCCATCAAATCCTGCTCATGAAGTTACATTCCCACCAAATTATGTTGAATTATATGAACTAAACCTAGGCTATTATATCAATTGGCATCAGAATTTCACCACTCTTAGAATCTGCCAACATCAAACCACAAAATGTTGAAAAACATTTTACACCAAATATTCCAGCTTGGTTTGTGGAACAACCTTTTCTCGTCTGCTGAAATGTATAATAAGCCTCTATGGCAAACAGTTGGACCCAGATCAGACTGCTCCTATAGGAGCAGTCTGTTCTGGGTCCACGCTATTTACTTCTATACCTAATTAGTCAGTTATGTTAGGCAATTATTTGCAGCAGACGACTTCAGCAGACGACATTTTCAGATGCATTTTTTCTTGGCGCTTTAAGGGTTTACAGATCTAATCGCTATTTTTAACAATTATGTCTTGTTTTATATTGTATTGGCCTATAATACCCTACATATAGTATCATTGCATCGTTATGATTGTTTATAGCTATATTCCGCCGTGGTATAGGGGATAAGCCTATGTCATGTAAACCAGGGGTCGCTGGTTCGATTCCCTGCTTCTCCCAGTCTGTCGGATGAGACTTAAAGCTGTGGCCCCGTCTTCTGAGACGCTTTAAAACCAGAACCACTGCCGGAGAGCCTTCGGGTGCTCCTGTGCCTAAAACCACAAAAACCATAAACTCACCTGGCCAGTACTGGTTATAGCCAAGGAACACGGCCACAAACAATGTTCAAAGAACCTGTACAGTCGTCTGAAACAGCTCTTTGAAACTGTCAGATATTGTACATGATCTTTCCTGTCAACAATCGTACTACAATTTGATGTCATTAAAAATATATTATTATCATCCATTTTATTTATTACAAAGTGTTACTTTTTCCATCCAAATCATGTTTACTTTAATACCGTCTGACGCTAATGACCCACAAGGGTGGATGCGTCGTTAAGCACGAAACAAACAAACAGCAGCGAAAATATGGGATGCCTTGTCATGGTGCGGGTTCCGTCGACCTCACGGCAACAAACCATATAATAAGCCTGAATGCCCAAGTTTCAAGCCGTTTATCTGCCTAGTGGTTCTTTGCAGTTGTATATGGAAGTGTCTGCGAATCTTGGTCATTACTCGTATAATCAGAAATTTATAAGTGTAACAATCGTACCTGTTCCTCCACTGGAGTAGGGTTGGGTAGCCCACCCTCAGTCTGCTCAGTGTACGGAGAGCATCAACTATACATACTGTAAATAATTGTAGGGCTGTCCATTTGTTTAATAACGGCAACATTTATTTAATGAGGACCATATGTTAGACTGGCATATGTCCTCTTTAAATAAAGTTATTACTATTATTATTATTGTTATTATTATTATTATAGTGGAAGCTCAACGAGGTTGGCCCCTGTAATACGGGTGTATGAGATCTGCCATGCGTGGACATAAGTTGGCTCCCCTTTCAGGTAGCTAGCCAGCTGCCTGAAAGGGAGCTCACTAATGTGGATAATGCTCATGCATCTGCACGTTAGTGTAAATGTCGATGCTAGTGCTGATGATGATCTACATACTCACTTAGCTTTAACAGAAGACTTGATTAAAAAAACACATGTAACGACTATTTATTTTTAGAGGGACTTAAGAAAAGTATGTAGAACAAGTATCCTTAACATATACTAACAAGTATCCTTAACATATACTCCTCAAAATAATTAAAGGACCAAGATTTTAGAATGCGAGTATAATCAGCTCAAACATTTAAATTCTGTAAAACTTGGCCCAAAGCTTTCTATTCTTTATTTCCATAAGTCAAGAATCATTATTACTGATTTCCATGCCTAATTCTGCCATAACTGTGTCTCAAATGAACATACCCTCAAAAACACACTTTCAAAAGGCAGTGGGTGGGGTAAAGAAATTCTTCTGTGGTCATTCGAGTAGAATGAAAGTGACATCAAATTAAACTTTGTTTTAAACAGTTCAGCTTGCATGCAAAAAAATTCTTCAAACAGTTTCAATATACTGGGAAGCTATCCTTTTCATCTCTGACAATGGAGTTTTGACAGTGTTTTGTTTTCTGAAAACAATGGGTGTACTTGGCCATCAAGAATCAGATTTTCAATCGTCATTCTATGCCTTTGAGTGTTACAAAGATGTCCCGACGAATTGTTTAAAGATTGTCACAGACAAACGCCAAAACCAGTTGTCTAAACCCATAGTCTGCCCATTATGCCGCAGCCAAAAGGGACAATTTTCTCTCACAGGAAGAGGTGGGTGGTATCGACCAGATTAAAACACCATACAATCATGTGAAAACAGAGATTTCAGCATCTAAATTTTTTTTCATTCATTTCATGCAGTTCTGTGGTCCATGGATCACACACAAAAAATGACATACCAATGCATTTAGGTCAAGTTTTAAAATGACAAAAAATCCTTGTTAGTAACATTTTCTACCACTTTCTTTAGCCGTTTCACTTGGCAATTAGGGCGACAAAGGTGTCCGAAAAATTTAGGCTAGATCGTAAAATTGGTTTTCAAAATACGTTCTACACAAAATGCATCAATGTTATAATTGATAGCATTGGTCCTTCAATTATTTTGAGGAGTATATTACATGTACATGTATTTATTTCATACTTAGCAGTGAAATCAATGCATATCAAAAACAAATAAAAGTGATGTCAATCACTAGTGAAATGATTTGATATTGATATCAACCTATATTTTCACTCTAGTGTTTTACGCTCACCTGAGCCAAAGGCTCATGGGTGAGCTAATATACTCAGAAAAACAATTGAAGGATATTAAAATTCTTTTGACTATACTACATTTGGGAATATAATTTTCAAACTTATTATTTCTGTCATTGAAGAAATTATCACTATGCAATTCACAAAAGTGCAAATTAAAATTCACGGGTCATTGGCTACGATACCATACTACACCAAATGTACTGACCCTCTCTATTCAAAGTTCACAAGCAAAAAATTTAGCGCTCTCAATTTTTGCTGCTACCTTTACCAGGTCAAAGCTTATTTTCTAATTCCGACCACAGACAAAAATTAACACCAATTTATCAGTCATTGCCCCTAATAATGGGACAACTTCTTCAACAAAAATACACGAATGTGGCATATCCAAGAAAATTTGGCCACAAATTTGCAGTTAAACACTTACAAAAGCTTCAACATTAGGAGCCATTTTGGAGGGAGAACCAGCGAAGATTTTGGAGCCAATCATTGCGGAATGCAAACGATTAAAACGGGTTTCAATCACTTCTGAACGTTTGTGACTTTTCAGTATTTAGGGTTGAACCATTGGGAGTTGTACTGTACTTAAACCATTGAAGCGTGACTAAAATAAAGCATCCATTTTGATTGCAGATGTCTAGAACTATAAAATGCATGCATAATTAGTAAAAATTTTTATCGTATTGGATGTTAGAGATGGGACTGAATCTGAATATCCTTCAATTGTTTTTCTGAGTATAGTATACCAGTCACTCTGGCGTCAGTCCGTCGTTCGTCCGTCCACAATTTCTAACATCTTCTCCTCAGAAACCACTGGGCAAGTCAAACTCAAATTTCATATGAAGACTTCTTAGGTTGGGGGAACGAAAGTTCAAATGATCCTGGTCACATGACCAAGATGGCCGCCACGCCCATTTATGGTAAAAACCCTTTATAAATTTTCTCCAGAACCAGAAGGCCGATGACCTCGGGACTTGGTATGTAGCATTGGGGATGTGGGGCCTACCAAGTTTGTTCAAATGATGATCCTACGTTGACCTTGACCTACTTAACGTCAAGGTCAAATTTGCTTTCAAATGCATTTAAATGGGAAATTTTGTGAAAAGTTGATTTTTTGAAAACTGTAGAAGCCTAAGTCATTATTCTCACTTGATATGTTTAACCTAATGAGACAATGGCTATAAATAAGTTCTAAAGGTAAGGTTGACCTTTCAGCTAAGTTGCTCATATTGGAGTCCCATCAATATATTGAAACATAGTTTTCTCACAGCATTGACTCAATTGAACTCAAATTTTATGTGAAGACTTCTTATGATAAGTTAGCCAAAATTTATACAAAATATATTGGTCACATGACCAAGATGACCGCTACGACCATATATGGTAAAAACCCTTATTTTTTTTTCTTCTCCAGAACCAGACGGCAGGTGACCTTGGGACTTTGTATGTAGCATTGGGGATATGGGGCCTACCAAGTTTGTTCAAATAATGATCCTAAGTTGACCTACTTAACGTCAAGGTCAAATTTTGCTTCCTAATGCATTTAAATGGAATTTTTTTAAAAGTTGATTTTTTGAATACTGTTGAAGCCAAAGTGATTATTCTCACTTGATATGTTAAACCTAATGAGACAATGGCTATAAATAAGTTTCAAAGGCCAAGGTTGACCTTTAACTTTTCAGCCAAGGTCGCTCATATGGGAGTCCTATCAACACATTAAAACATAGTTTCCTCAGGAACCACTAGGCAAATTTAACTCAAATTTCATATGAAGACTCCTTATGACAGGTTGGCCAAAATTTATACCAATTGCACTGGGCACATGACCAAGCATATATGGTAAAAACCCTTAAATATCTTCGTCTCTGGAACAAAAAGGTCAATGGCCTTGGGACTTGGTATGTAGCATTGGGGATGTTGGTTTGTTTGTTTGTTTTTGTTGCTTTACGTCCCATGTCAACAGCTATGGTCATTGCGGGACGGTCAGTTCACTTAACCACACTTTTTCCTGGGCAGGCTTGAGCAAGCGGTTAACCAGTAATTTGTGCACATACTTTCGCTTGTAACTGACAAAACCCTTCTTGAATAAATCAGCGGAAGGGAGGAGAATGACCGTAGAAATTATTTCATGATCAATCTCCACGAAAGTATGGTACCGGGCCGGGATCGAACTCGCCACCCCTGGATCTGCAGTCAGACACGCATCTGTAGCCAGACACGTTACCGACTGCGCTACGCGGCCCGGGATGTTGGTCCTACCAGATTTGCACAAATGATAAATCTAGGTTGACCTTGACCTACTTTATGGCAAGGTCAAATTTGATTCCTAATGCATTTATATGGGAAAAATCTTAAATTTGTACATTTTTTCTATAACTGTTTAGGCCGAAATCATAATACTTGCAAGAAATGTTTAACCTAACGAGACAACGGTTTTATATACTATGCACAATAAGTTTAGCAATTTCTTATGTTTCGCATCTTTTTTGTGCTCAACTTCGAGCAGTGCCAATCAATTTTAATTGCAATGACGAGAACAGGGTCTTAGGCAAATGAAACCACGAAATTTCAGACGTCATCCTTTAAATGGGTATTTTGGGAGAGCAAGAATTGCAGAAGGGGTCAGTAAGCAAAAATCACACCCGTTGTAAGTAATGCTGAAATGGTAGGCATGTGATTTTTCGTTTGGTGGTCTTTCATCTTCCTCATGCATCATAAACCTATAAAAATTATTGGTTATGTGACAGATGTGATAGAGATTTCATGCTGAATAAATCAGCTGAAATCAATGACGTCAAAACGTAGTCATCATTTGATTAAACTTTAATGTTAATTGGCATTTCAATTCAACAGAGAATCAGTTTACAAAGATATCATAGGCTTACACTGTAACTTATCTTATGGTTGATTAAAACCTTAAGTTACTGCAAAATGGTGCGACACATTTGCGAGATAACGGTGACGTTAGATTTTATCTTTCGGCTCGTGCACTGTTGTAGCGAAGATGTTTCATTCAACAGTATTTGTCTGAATGTCTTTCAAGGCATCAAACAGGTTTACTTGTTAATGTGGTTCAAGAAAACCCGACTAGAAACACCGTTTAAAGGCGATAACGTAACAGCATTAGTAAAAACGTCAAATTATGAAAACTTGGTCCTTTATTTCTCTGAGAAAGTTCTGAAAATTGCATCATTTGCTATGCTTTTTTGGATCAGTGACCAAACAATCGTTTGAAAATAGTTTCGGCTTCCCCCAATGATCAGAAATACCCACGTTACCCGCTAGTCCAAAAAATAAACGTCACTTTAGCACGGCCGCTGTGTTTGGTAAATCTGTATTTTTTTAAATGGAAATTCTTGTCAGATGATCGGCACTTGTATCGTCATGACAGCAAAATGAAACTCGAGATCTGGATCCGATTGTATCAACACGTCATTAGCCTAACGACAAATTAGCGGCTAATTCGTTATTAAAACGCTAACGATTTATTAGTTAATGACGGCATTAAAGTGGGTTGTACGAAAGGTTCATTAAGCCGACGTTAGTTAATAACGCGCTAATGACGAACCTCGTCATTAAAATTAACGTGAACCAGTCACCTACAATTTCCGGTCGATAAACAAAACAATTTATTAGATCTTATCTAAGTTTGTTTGAACAAAAGAAAGAAATTTAAGACAAATGAATGTTGGTACGAAGTCAACTATTACATCTTTTGTCAAATCCACGAAGAATTAGGAATTCGATCACTAAAACAGTCGAGTGAGGAGAGACTTATGAGTGAGAATCTACATGATTAACAGCGGAATTATCCCGTATTGCTTTCTTTTTAAAGTTTTTTTTTATGATTTCATTCAAATTAATCCGAATTCTGACATACAAATTATTCACGACTACTTATCATCGCAATTCCAACATCGGGAACGAACTTAAAACGCTGAAAGTTTTGCTAAACCAGCATTGCGATTCGTCAGTGATATGCATTAAACAAAGAAAACCGCTTGTTGTGTAAGGTCGCCTACAAGTATATCCTTATAAAATAGCTTTTGAATTCTCGTTGGTCCATCCAATTCTTCTCAAATTAGTGTCAGCAGAAAAAAATGTTTGCCTTGTAATCGATGAGAGATTGCATGATGATGGCAAATTGACGCTCAGACAGAGCGAATCTAAAAGCCACATTTCCCGAATTGGGTTTCTGCAGTAAGTTGAATTTGAACCACGACATATGATTTACAACAGTGTGGCATTTGACAAGTATTGATTCAGACGAGCATGTGCAGCCTCCTTTTAAGCTTAGAAACTCCAAATGATGTTTGGTCAGTAGCTAAACAGTTATAGAATATTCAAGCGACTAGCAAATGCTCTGATTGAGTGTGAGGACGGAGTGTGTGTGTGTGGTGGTTGCGGTGGTGTGTGTGTGGAGGGGGGGGGGGGGTGTACCGTCAATATCGTTTTTCTTGTTACATATGCTAGACACCAACAACTACTGTTTTCCCTTAAAAATATATCGGGTATACCTAGGTGCGTTACTGAGGCATTTTATAGAGTACGCAATCTTGAGAGGTCTGGTGGTACTCCCCCTGTATGGGGCCAGTGGTGAAGCATTCCAAAGGGCTTAAATGAGCCCCAAAGACACGCAACTAAACACTATTAGCTACATTTTTCTTACAAAATCAAATTAAATGTAGAAAAACCAGTCTTAAGCGGCCACTCAAAAACAAGTCCAAAACTTGGTTTTCAAGACCGATAATCGGTAAGTATAAAGAAAGTCGTTTCGGTTACGATTGCGAAGATAGACAGTCGTGTAAATGTGAAACGTGATGTTTCATTTGACAGCGCACTGTACGCTGTTTATGTGCCGGCTACAGCGCACTGGTAGAAATAAACAGAAGCCAGAAGACCACGATTACATGTACCACCTAGGCTGCCTCTGTTATATTTCACGCATATCCAGAGGGGGGGGGGGGGGCAGGGGTCCGGACCCCCCTGAGAAATCACAAAATATAGGGTTTCTTAGCACTACTGGTCCAGATCCCCTGAAAAATCACAAAGCTTCCAAGCCAGCAACCATGTTGGGCCATCATCCGCACAGCAGTGAAATGTTTCGCTGACGGGCCGATGATGGCCCATTAATAGTGGTATTTGGATCCTCTATCTCCTCATCGATAGAGAAAAAAAAACGCTGTTAAAAGTTGGACCCCCGATGACAAAACTTTCAGGATCCGCGATTTTCTCAGTGCAGACTGGGGGTTATTAGAGCAATAACCCCTTTCGACAGTAATGTCTATCATTCACAATGCCTAAAAGCCCCCACCCCCTTCAATAACAGCTAGGCATAATCTGTTATATCCCAATCGTGGAACAAGTTTATACTTAACACCGTATTCCCTGAAGAAAAGAAGAAGAAAAGAACGACGCCGAACGCAGAATAGTCGTTCAAAGCATTAATTAACGCATTGTGCGATATTATCATTCTCTCATTTCTTAGACGCCGTTATTGTCAAAGGGAAACACAATCACAAATTTTGTTTAAACTAGAATTGTTCTTCAACGAAAAAACAGATGTCTCCCCCTTTTAGGAATAAAAAATCACAAAATTGTGTTTTGTTATGTTACAAGGGGAATGCTTTGAAAAATATATATGTAATAGTTATGGTTCTTATGCATGACACGTTGTCTGAATGTGCTTTACAAACATATGAAGTTTCGTTGAAATATCTCTGACGGTTATCAAGTTATAGAGCGGACACGATTTTGTGACGGACAGAGGGACAGACAGACAGACAGATGGACGGACGCAAGGGGAAAAACAATATGTCTCCCGACCCTTCCAGTGGGAGACATAAATATTCCTTGTTTGTTTGTATATACGCGTATCAGCTTTAACTAACTCTCTGCTTCGTTTCCGTGCGATCTTCTTCTGAACCGTGGCTCAACTTGAGGCTTTCTTTAGCTCTGACTATCTGTGAGTCATGAGCCCTTTTCTTTGTTTCATCATGGTGTGTTAATTTGGTTAGAGTTTTTCTCCATGATGATACAGTGCATTAGTTAGATGGCCTCCATACGAGCTGAACATTTCTTGTACTTCAACAACAACAGAATCTAGGGCGAAGATTTGGTACCAGTAAAATGCATTTAAGCCCCCCCCCCCCCCCACCGTGGCTTAGGCTGCTGTCCGTTCTAAGGTGGTGGTTCTGTTGTTGTTGACTTTTCGTTTATTGTTACTCCCATTGTGGGGGTCTGTAATTGTTCTATGTTTTGTTGTAAGTTACTTTATTCTAGTATTGCAATCATCTTGATGGGGAAGAGAGAGCTGGTTGCTTTGCTTAATTTGTCTACCTGGTGTCTCGTGATGGTTGAGCGGCTCTTCCTCGCGGTGCCACCGGGTTGTCTGCGGTGTGTGATTGTGGTATTTCCTGGTCATACTCTCTTACTATTTTTGACCAAAACTTGGAGAGAGTTGATTAGATTTTGGTGACTTTGACCTAATTTTCGAGGTCATCATCATATGAA
The DNA here is from genome assembly GCA_964019695.1 of Loripinus fragilis. Lineage (NCBI taxonomy): Eukaryota > Metazoa > Mollusca > Bivalvia > Lucinida > Lucinidae > Loripinus > Loripinus fragilis. The sequence continues at coordinate 30,889,604 of OZ026528.1, forward strand.
GGCTGTTTTAATAGTGTGTGAATTTTAACCAAATGCATAGATACATTGTGTTGGGGGGGGGGGGTAACTTTATTTTCAAGGTCACACCAGCACTTTTAAATGTCAGATTTGACCAAGATAGGATTTCCGCACGTGATTTCTTGAACCGAACAATGGAACAATGAATTCTGGTCAATTTTCATATATGGGCCTCGTCACGAGAAAACCTGTCTTCGGTTTTTTAACAGCACAGGAACAGACCAGCCTGCACATCCGCGCAGTCTGATCAGTGCCTTTTTGTTCACTTTTTGGAAAGTATCATATGTAAACTTGCTACAGGTAAAATTTCAGTTTTCTATAGCTGAGGAGACTGGTTTGAAACCCGTTTTGTCAGAAACCCTGAAGACAGGTTTTCGCATGACGAGGTCCAAATTATTATTGTTTTATTGCAGTACAAAATTGAGTTGGTGACTTGACCTAATCTTATAGGCCACAATCCCTTAAAGACTGAATATCAGAATTTTCTGAGCTCTCTATCGTATGAACCCTTGGATCTTGCATAGATACACTGTTTGGAGACGGAAAAGAGTTAATTAGATTTAGGTTACCCTGGTCTTGAGCTTTTTTTTTTTCAAACTCACACCAGCAATTTCAAGTTTTGACCAAAATTGTGTTTAGGCATTCTATATCCCAGGTTTTCCATGGAATATGTTGTTTGATTGATTGATTTGAAACTTAACGTCCCAGTTAACATTTTTCAGTTACATGTATGTCGGGACGGTTCTTCCTAGGCTAAACCAGTGTTCAGCAAGGATAAATGTGTCTTTTTTTTGCATTTATCTCCTTTTTTCTTCATCCCTCTGTCGGTTGAAAGGAATATTAATCAAATGGTTGGACCGTTAGTTCCAATGGACTCGTTCTTCTGGGTTTACAATCAAGTCAACTACCACTCTACGCCACAGGAACTATAGGCATATGCCGAACATGCCATGGGGTCCAACTAGCCCTGGTCTCCCATAGTCACAAAAATTAGAAAAAAAGTTTGACGTGTATCGTCTATAAAAGTAAACATAGGCCTATTTTCATTCTAAGGTTTTGTGACTTTTTCCTGTGTTCTACGCGGGCACAGAAAGTTTCGTCAGGGCGTGAGGGGGTGGGGGGAAGAATGGTGTCCAGGTTCAGAGTGTTTTGTTGACATCGAATTACTAATAGAGGAGGTCCATGCCTAAAAACCTATATACAGTAAGAGAAGTGGGCCATCATTGGCCTGCCTACCAGGGAAACACCATTTAAATGTCAATTTGCTTGGGAATGAGGGTGTAATGATTGGTAGCTAAAGAGCTTCGTAATTTTTTCAGAGGGTGACCTCCTACAGTTTTATCGTTTTCCGACCAGGGGGTGGGGGGGGGTCCGGACGCCCAGTTCCTGTTCCCACTGAATCCTTAGTTAATAATCAAATATGAATTTATACGATTAACAATATTTAAATGCCATTTTGCTTTAGGGGGAGGGGGGGGGGGCTGCAAAGACAGTCAAGCACTGATTGCTGGCTGAGGAGCTTCGTAATTTTTCAAACAGCTGTATTATTTTACAGGCGAGGAGGGCAGGCGGAGGTAACCATCGAGTGCCGAAGGCACGAGAAGTGGAGAGCATGAGAGGGGGATTACTCCCCCTCTCTTTAGGGGGGTTTGGGGGGTATCCCCCAAGATTTTTTTAGTTTTGAGCGCTTCTATGTGCGTTTTAATATGTTTTATGCGTTTGGGAACAGATTTCAGTCACGATTTTTTGCTAGAAAATATATTTCTTGACGAGTGAGAAACCAAATGATTTTTTTACTTTTATCTTCCGCATGTTTCTTTGACATTATTTCACCTATGTTCTCGCAGGCTTTGGTAAAGTACTTTAAGCACTGATCCTTAGTGGAACTTCAAAGAGTTGTGTTTTTGAAAAGATGTACACTAGCGTCTTTTCAATTAGAACACCGGCTTCATATAGATTTTGGCTGCGCAACTTTCCTTGACGAGTTCCCTTGTCGATAGGCATAACGTGAGATCTTGCCAGGGCCTACTGTCGAACCACGAGGGCTAAACACTGTCTTCTCTGCTCAGGCATCTAAAAGTCGAATGAACGTTCAGGGAATCGAAAAGTCGTGATCTGAATTGGAACAGGCGGAACTTGTATATCCGTAATAACGGAATGCATTGTAACGCTCGTATTATGTAAATTTAAAACGTTTTACGAGCATAAACATACTTTGTCGCTCGATAAGAATAATTAGAAGAAAAAATTGTCAATTTGGGAGAAATGAAATTGGCTCATAGAAGTTATCTGGACCTCAATGCGAGAAGACCTGTCTTCGGGTTTCCGACCATGCAAGACTCAAACCAACCTGCTCAGTTACAGAGATTAGCTAGAAAGCTGAAACTTTGGCAAATTGCGTGTAGCAAGTTTATCAATTATACTTTCCAGCGAGCGAACAACAAATGCGCTGATCAGACTGCGCGGATGTGTTGGCTGATCTGCGCCTTTATTCATACCTTGGCTAGGTCGGTCAATTGACGACACGCGCAACGAGCGTTATTGATTAAATTGAAAATCAGAGGTAAGCACAAAGAAAAATGAGCCGAACCGAGAAAAAATGTTCACGGCGGAAAGCATACTCGGTCAAAAAAGTGGTCCGGCGCTCGCCGTCCTGCCGGACCGGCGACGACGGCCTTGGAGGGGAGGGGGTCCGGACTCCCAGTCCCTGCCCCCACTGATACCTTAGTTAAATAATCAAAAAATTAAATAATGATGAAAATGCTAATTACTAGTGTGCGGTTTGTCATTTTATTTCATCACGTCATGTCGATTTCAATACGTCATCAGTCAAAACAACAGCTGATCTTTCAGAGAAGGACGATGAAATAACCAAATGGACACTGGACGTTTTGCCGATATTGTTTACTCGTTTTGATTTGATTTCTATTTCATGCAGAATTTTCTCCAGTATGTATCCAGGTATTTTTGATCTATTTGGCCATTTTAACAACGTCTAGATCTTCATTAGGCGTCGATTTCGAGCAATTTTTTGGTTTCATCGGTCCGAGTCGATGAAAAAACAACATTGGCGGCCATCTTTATTTCCGCTAATGACGGTTTAAAACTACCCCTGGACCATCGTTAACTTTAATGACAAACTCTCTGATTTAACGACAAGCATTCGTCATCAAAAGTTTAGTACAACCGGGTTTAATGACGACTTAATTAATGATGGTTTAATGATGGTTTAATTCGTTATTAAATATTGATACAATCGGGTCCTGATGTGGATGGGCTCATCCATACAAAACAATTGCTAAATTTATTGTGCATAGTATATAAGTGCCAAACTCAACTCAACTCAAAATAACTTTATTCAACTCAGGTTACGTAGTATGTAACAACATGAGGTAAACATGTAATACAATAATATCCAAATTTGTATGACGTAGCGTTCTTATAACTAAAGGGGGAGAAGCGGGGGAAGCATAAGCATAGGGCTGTGATTCGTATAGTAATTTGATTAGATGCAGTGAACTGGTGATAACAATGTTGGTGCTATCACCACCACCATCGTCACCCTGTGGCATGTGCCCTAGAACCCACTGGGACCGCACCCCAGGGCAGGTGCAAAGCAAATGCCCTGGGCTGCGTTTCCATTAGACACTAGTTGGTATTAGTGGTTACACAATTCTAATAATAGTGTTGTTTTGCTTTTTTCCTAACGATATCAAAATGAAAAATTTTAAGGGCTTGGGAGAGGGTCTCCATCCTTGTAAAATGGTTTTTATTTGTTTGGTATAACTGATAGTGCCGACCCATGCAAGGCTGCTCTATTGTAGGCCAATCTCGCGCGCGTCTGCTCTATCAAGTTGGTTTATAAACTACAATGACCTTGTAAATTACTCACACCATTGAATATGACGCTTGAATGAATTCCTAAACATAAGATACACGTGACCACCGATATAGAGACACACGTGATCACCCACCGCTCCGCCTTGATAAATCCCGCATTTTACCCGCTTCATGCGGTAGCCAATAGGATTATTCGTCGAGCTGTCAAAAGAGTGCAGTGGGCGTCACATGTATCAACATTTTTAAGTAATGAATGGACTACATGTACTGTACCAAATTAGGTCAAACGACCATGTGTTGTGTTTCTTGAAGGATTATCATAAAATTCTTATATTGTACCACACGTAGGCCAGGTAAGCAAGTTTTTAGCAGTGTAATTACCCTTGATACATGTGTTTTGGGTGCTCAATAGAAACGTCTCGTTGAGCCGGTTCTTTGGAGCACCCACAACACCTGCTCTGCTCCAAAATTACGAGCAGTAACGTTCCAATTGGTAGTGGATCCCAGAAATGGATATCCCCTTCTCAGCAGAGGGCATGCACTTCAGCTCAGCTCTGCAGAAATTCCGTTTAACATAGAATTGTGATGAGTTTCCTTTCCGTCATTTTAAACTGTCATGTGCTGTGGGTGCTCAAAAGAACCGTCTCCTTGAGACGGTCCTTTATAGCTCCCAAAGCACCTGCTCTCCTTTAGAAATACGAAAAATAACATTCCAATATACTCCCTTCTGGAGAACCGAATATTATTAAAATTTAGTAGGCAGTGGGTTTCAGGAATGGACATCCCTGCTCCTCGATACGAGGCAACAGGGGTCAAACATTGTACATCTCCACGCGGCATTAGCCGACTCGATGCAGAAGTTCCGTTTAGCATGGAATTGTGATAATTTTCCTTTCCATCAATTTATACAGTTATGTGCCTTGGGTGCTCAAAAGGACCGTCTCGTTGAAACGGTCATTTGGAGCACTCACACAGCACATGCTCTGTCCTAGTAATAGGAAAAGCAGCATTCCAATGCACTCCCATCTAGAGAACCGAGCATTGTTAACATTTAGTGGAAGTGAGCATTCCCTGCTCCTCGTGGACATGCATCTCAACGCGGCACCTAGCCGACTCAATACAGAATTTCCGTTAAGTATGGAATTGTGATAAGTTTCCTTTCCGTCAATTAAGTCATGTGTTCGGAGTGCTCAAGCGAGCCGTTTCATTGAGACGGCTCCCTGGAGCACTCGCAGCACATGCTCTGCTTTAGAAATAACATAGTAACCTTCCCGGTCGGATTCCCTTCTCAACGGAAGGCAGCGATGCGTTCCCGTCGACCCGACGTCACTACGACACCTCATCTGCGATGCAACGCTCTTTCAGCGTCCGATGCCAAAAATTGACCACCATCGCATCGACGTAAGGTTCCGCGCTGCGCTGTCGCCTCGGCGTCAACAGCGAGGCTCCGACGCCATGCTCGACATACAGTTTGTTGTGTGCACTATAAGATCGGTATTCAGCCAAACGAATGGACAATAATTGTTATTTTGATACGTGTCGACTCAGCGTCGGTGCATAGCATCGTGCCGCGCCGACGCTGCTTCACCGTCATCTCACTTAGCAATTATTCTTTCTTTATAGATCATAATACATATGGATACATATCGCTCAACTTCTTGAAGGCAGAGGTGGCATAAACCGCAAAGCCCGAATATCCAGATATATAATGCTTACACTTGATTCTTAATGTCAATGAAAATGCTTATCTGATAATGAGTGTATCTTGAATTTGTGCCGGTACGCTTGGATGATTAGGAGGAATGACATTTGTAATCATTGACTGGGGTTTACGCAACAGTGTGTATAGGATCCTTTTATGGGGAGTATGTTTAGTAATCTGGCGGTACTTGGATGTTTTTACGTGAGTGGTATTTATTTATTTGTTTATTATGTTGAGCTAAACATCTAGTTTAGCATTCTCAAGATCATATCGAGATGATCCTGTGTGCAATACTTGGTGCGATTGATCATTTTGTATTATTAAATGGTCTTTACGCCTGTTTCAACAGTCTTTCTGTCATATTGAGACGCTCTTGTGTGAGATCGGGTAGCATATTTCATTAATTATCGGATAAAGGTCATTCCGGGAGGTGGGTGGGTTCTAGGTACATGTATATTAAAAAGCATTTCCATGATCACCATTCGTGATTCTGGTGGTAGATGGAGTATTTACTAAAGATGTACGTACACGGGTCGTGTGCCTCAGTTGGTCTCAGTTCGCGTGTGCGTGCGTTTATTTGTGTATATGTCCGTGAGTTCGTTTTGCTGTTATTATTGTGCGGTCTTGTCTAACAGCGGTATTTGTAGTGTTGAGGTTTTGTGGTTCGGAATTTAGTGAAAAGCAATATAAATATTTTTAGATTGTACACCATGTTCAGGGGATATAGTTTTATTTGCAGGGGAGTTTTTTTTATATTTGTTGGTATATTTTCTGGTAGGTAAATTAGTAGTGCACTAGTGGTATTTATTATTATTATTATTTGTAAATTATTGTCTTTTAAAATGATCTATTAATAATTTGATAAAAGTAGAGAGTTTCTTAAGTTTTGTAACAGATCTAATAGAAAGTAATTCTTTGTACTTTAAGATGTTTGGCCAGCTGATGTAGTATTTATGAATGTATCTTTGTCTTGAAGCTGTGAAATATTTGCACTGTAGGAGGTAATGATATTCATCGCCTATTTCGTTAGCTTCACAAAGGGTACATTTCCTTTCATCCAGGGGGATTCCGCTCCATCGGAGAATTTCTACTGGGAAATTGTGATTTCCTGTTCTGAATTTGGCTAAAGGTATATAGTGTAGAGGTTGTAATAACGTAAGGTATGGTTCAAGCTCGACATTTTCTTTAAATATTCGATAGTTAAGTCCCTTTGATGAATTTTGGAGTTTCGAATGCCAGATTTGGAGATTTTGATCGATCAGCGTCTGTTTTATTATTCTGCTTGCATTGTTACAGGTCAAGTTGTTTTGAGATAGCCAAAGGTCATACCGGCCTGCGCTATTGAATGTATTTTTAACATGGTTAATCCATTTAGATTCGAGATAAGGGACGTTTTTGACAGTAATACAAGAAATATCTTGAAAAAAGATATTCGGCGGCTCTCAAATACTGACGATAAACCCAACCAAATTCGCTGGTTAAGGCGAATTTCCCATCTACCCCTTTGCATGCTGGAATCTAAAACCAGCGAAGTTGTGGTCCTGTTTCTGTCTCTCTTTTGCTTGGTTTTGTGCACATCTAACTCTTTTCGCTGAGCGATATGCATCTGAATCTTTTTTTTTTAATTTTAGGCATTCACCAGCAAGGGTTTGGGAACAATGTTTTAAGTTCTAAGTTTTTAGGAAAATTGGGGGTGTTGACTATAAATTAATGTAAAATTAAACGTTCACTGAAACAAACCGAACACTAGAAAAGAACATAGCCAGGATCGAGGAATAAATACATGTAGGATTCAAAACTGATCGACACCCAGTAAGCACTTACAATCGGGCCATTATCGGCCCGCCACTGAAACGCCATCCGAATGACATTTTGCTGGCAGACCGATAGTGGCCCGAGTTTGGATGCTGGCTGACCCATGCGCGGATCCAGGAATTTTTGCCAGGGTGGTCCAGGCCCGACTGCCAGAAAACAGCTCTGACAACGGTTTTTGTCTTTTTTTTTGTCCTCAACTTTTACAGTTTTACAGTGGCTTTTCAATGGTTTATTTCAAAGAAAACTATAATTCTACAAGGTTTCGGGGGGGGGGGGGGGTGTCCAACCTATTCCGGGGGGGGGGGGGGGGGGCGGGGTCTGGAGGTCCAAATGCTAATTCTAGAAACCCATAGAACTTTTGATTTTCCAGGAGGGGGTGCGGACCCTATATCCCCCTCTAGATCCGCACATGTGACCATTTAAGAGGGTCTGGATGGGAGGGGTCTGGTATTCACTATTCATTAAAAATTTAGCCCATTGTTCATCTCATTAAAATTTTGGGTTATTCATTAAAATAAGACCAATTATTCATTAAAAGCAAGAAAGGTGGCAAAGAAATCTGATTATTCACTATTCATTAGTTTTTTCTTCAATTCATTTAAAATATAGGAATATTCATTATTTTTTAGGCCCCCATTATTCACTATTCATTAATTTTTTGGTTCATTATTCACTATTCATTATAAAAAGGCCATTATTCACTAATCATAATACCCCGTCCAGACCCTCATTTAACTACTCGTAATTGATAGAAGAGACTTTACCGATAGTTACACTGTTCTTGTACAATGTACGAAAATGCATATGCCGGCTAGGGCAAGCTCAATCGCCTGAACCCAAAGGTTACGTGCAAATTTCTGATTAATTTGACGCCATTGTTATGGAACAAATTAAATTCACTTGTTAAGTTTTTTTAGAAATCAATGGTTTATATTCACCATTTTGGGACAATGACACATACCCCTGGAATTGGGAATTTTAGCGCGAAAACGCCTACAATTGAGAATTTTTAGTGTTGCTAGCTTTATTGTCAAATCATAAAACACATCATATTTAATCTGAATTTAGCTGTACTGTTAACTTGCATGATGTATTATATGAGACTGCGCAATGTTGAATATTACCAGGGCTACCACTCATATTTTGAGGGTATATAGGACAAAATGTAGAGGGCACAATTTTTAGAGGGTACGTGGGCCCACGAAAATTCCGACAGCTAAGCATTTTGAAAGCGCAGAGTAGGCTTTGATTTCCTATTAACTGCTTAAAGTGATTCTGCAAACCCACCCTAAACAAATTTGAGCGGGGCTCCCCTTTACATCATTTGCATGAAAATGACTAAGTCAACACACTGAAAAAAACATTTGGCAGGGGTTCCCTTATACATTATGACTTTCCGTTCACCCCAGCCCTTTCCCCAGCCAACATAAAATGCGAATAAATTAGAAAAACTGAAGCAATGGAATGGGGCACTTGGTACTACAGAAGCTAACACCAAAGTACCAGCTCCTTCAGGTGTGTCATTTTGACCAAGGAAGGGAAAAATAAAAAAAGAAGAAAAAATGATCAGACTGGAACCCAGGCTATACTTACAGGGGAAATTACCTGTTGAAGCAAAGAAGTAAACCACGGCTGATATGCCGATCGTTAGAGAGCACAACACCCTAGGGCCCTTATAATGCAACGAGAGGATTTACAGCGTAGTAACACGACTGATATGCCGATAGTCGAGTCGGTTGAAAATGTCAAATAAACAAACAATTTTAAACACAATTTACTCAACAAAACGATGATTTTTTCTTTGATATTTTCCGACTTGAAATTGGGAATTTTTCATCCGAACATAGGAGAAAAGAAACGTTTTGGCATTGGGAATATAACCGTATAACGGCCAAAAAAGACTATTGTCGAAATATATGAAACAGACTATAATCATGTCCAGATATGGGAATTGGAAAAGTTACAAATATATTATTTAAATAGCGTGATATTACTGTAAAGTCCTTTCGGATTTAGTGGATTATTTTACAATGCACTTCTTTACTGTGCGCAATGCATGTAAACAATGATAGTGACAGCAATTTACAAATACTGTACATCGGGGGTTGACCTATATTCGAGATAAGGTCGTTTATACATTTGCATTTTTAGACCCAGTGCACAGACTGGTTCTCTACCATTTACATGTATGTTTTCAAGTTTAGTTTCATGTTTAGTATGATTGTATGGACATTCTGAGTAACAACCAATGAGAGCATCTTTTTCCAGTCGGTGTGATGAATATTACAATTTAAAAATGCTTCTGATTGGTGAATAATTTAGATCTAAAGCGATAATAGAACGGCGGCAAGCCGCCGTAATAAAGTAGATAAGATAGTTTCGAATCGTTTCCCGTGACTATGCGATTCCAGAAGCCAATCATTCGCGATTTAATAGTTATATCTAAGGGGTAACGGCCCAATTCTGCGTATAGCATGTAGTGCGGTGTGCTTTTTCGCGCTTTCGTGATATTCCTTAGAAATTCGGCATGTATCCTTTCAAGTATTTCCAGGTTTTCAAAACCCCATATTTCGCAGCCGTACGTTAGTATAGGGAGCACAGTGCTATCAAATAGCTTAAGTTGTAAGTCCACTGGTAAATTTAAATTGTTAATCCTTGAATAAAGAAGGTATAGTGCTTTACGAGCTTGGGCAGCTATATGCTTTCTCAGGGGCGTGCCTGCGTATACGCAAAGTACGCATTTGCGTACTTTAGTTTTTGAATGTCCAAAAAATAAAAACGTCTTAAATCGCGAAAAATGCAATAAAAACAAGCCTCACCCAGATTAGGTCTTAAAATACCGAAGTATACCGATTTTGCAATAATCCTGAACCAAAGCAATAGGATTTTGACTGTTTTTCACTTTTGTTTTGGAAACAATCTAGTCGGTGTTTAGGTTCAGAAAATTTAGGAGAAGCCACCATTTAGTTCATATCTTGATTTTTTTTTCTAACGTAAGGGAGGGGGATACCCCCTCCCATACCCACCCCCTGCGTACTTTTAATATGCCCTCAGGCACGCCCCTGTTTCTTGCAGTTAAAAAAATGCCACTTTTGGCAAAGTACACACCTAAATATTTATAGTTGTCCACTATTTCTAGTGTATGTGCGCCTAGCTTAAAATTGAATGCTTTATTGTTTCTGGAACCAAAAACCACAACTTTCGATTTGTCTGCATTAATGTTCAGCTTCCACTCATTGCAGTAGGTGGCGAAGTCGTCAAGGCATTTTTGTAATGATTCCGCGTCTTCGGCTACAATTATTGTGTCATCGGCATAAAGTAAGACAATTAGCTTGAAGAAAATGTAAAAATCTTCACTGTCAAAATTGATTAGGACTCCGTTATTATGCCTTTGGCGAAGATAATGTTCTAGGTCATTAAGAAATAATGCAAACAGGACTGGGGACAAATTTTCTCCTTGCCTTACACCGCAGTTACTGGAAAAGAATGAGGATTTTTCGTTATTGAGCAGAATACATGATTTTATATTGTGGTATAAGTTATGGATTACATTGAAGAATTTGCCATTAATTTTAGTATCCAGCAGTTTTTTCCATAAACCAATGCGCCAGACCGAATCAAATGCTTTGGAAAAGTCAATGAAGGTGCAAAACAGTTTTTTCTTTTGGTATTTAAGTAGTTCAATAAGACAATGTAGAGTGAATATGTGGTCAGTCGTTGAATAGCCATGTCGAAAACAAGCTTGGTTCTCATTCAGTAGCCCATTGTCTTCCAAGTAAGAATTCAGTCGATTGTTGAGCACAGCAGTGAAGAGTTTACCAAAGCAGCTTATTAAAGTGATGGGTCTGTAGTTCTCAGCATTTGTTTCATCACCCTTGTTTTTGTATATTGGCACAATCATGCCCTCAATCCATGCAGAAGGTATGAGGCCGGTGTCTAATATTGCATTAAATAATTTAACATATAGCGGTAAAAACATTACTTTGGTATTTTTGATGTATTCATTCAGAATATTATCAGTCCCAGGCGATTTTGAATTCTTCAGTGCTGAAATGCATTTTTCTATTTCTGCTGAAGTTATAGCCGAGTTAAGATATTGATTATTTTCATCAGGGTTTGTGTTCAGTGAAATGTTTTCATCATCTGTATCATATTCAGCAGTAAATGAATCTTTGAAGAAGTTAAAGAGTTCTTGTATTTCAGGTGTTTTATGTTGTTTTTTGTTTTTGATGCTGTTAAGAATTTTCCAGTATTCCTTTGGTTTTTTGCTTTGTAGATTACGCAGTTTATGTTCAGTTTTTTTGTTAAATTTACGGATATATTTATTCATAGTTTTTTTGTACTGTTTGCAGGCCTTGTTTAGGTTAAGTCTGTTGAAATCTGTTTTATTTTTATTAAAACGTTTTTTTGCACTGTTATAGTTAATTCTTGTTTTGTGGCAGGCAGGGCCAAACCATGTCAAACCATGTCAATGCCAATGTCAAGCTGACCTGTGTTCTTTTAGCCACTCATTTGGACTGCCAGATACCTATCTAAACATCTTTTGCTCAGCTGTTTGATGGAGTATTCATTAGCTTGTTTTAATTCACTTGACCAAAATGGCCGCAACCCCCATAGCGAAAGCAGGTCAAGTAGTGGGTCCACTCCGTCTGTCCGTCCGTCCGCAACACTTTAGGGTGCCAAGTTTGTGTAATTTGTAACTCCTAAAGTTTTCATTCTTTTTTATTGAAATTTTGCCTAATGATTGTACACATATAGAAGATGTGCACCTACTACTTTGTGCACATTTCATATTTTCTTTTCACATTTTTGACGGGTGTTGAACTTAGACATTTTTTCCTTCCGCAATGCTTAGGTGGTGCATAGTTTATGTAATCTGTAACTCAAACAGTACTTATTCCTTTATTTTCAAACTTCGCACAATGATTGTTCACACATTGAAGATGTGCACCTCCTATTTTGTGCACATTCATATTTTTTTTCTCATTTTTGACGGGTGTTGAACTTAGACATTTTTTCCATCCGCAATGATTAGGGGGTGCCTAGTGTGTGTAATCTGTAACTCCAACAAATTGTTTCATTTTATTTTCTCTCTTTTGATGGGTGTTGAACTTAGACATTTTCCCAAGTGTCCGCAACATTTTAGGGGTGCCAAGTTTGTGTAATCTGTAACTCCAAATGTTTTCTTTCCTTTTTATTCAAACTTTGCCTTATGATTGTTAACATATTGAAGATGTGCACCTCCTATATTGTGCATGTTTCATAATTTTTTCTCATTTTTGACGGGTGTTGAACTTTGACATTTTTTCCATCTGAAATGCTTACTGTAGATTACATTGTGAAATTTGATCTGATTTCATTTCTGTTTATTTGAACTTTTCATATCGACTGTAAACACATTGACGACGTGCACCCGCGACGCAGGTCCAGGGTTTGGTCTTGTTATAAGCTGTAGTTGATCTTGACCTACTTTAACATTATTAAGATCAGGTGAGCGCTTGAGGACCGTCAGGTCCTCTAGTTTGGATTACCTCTGACGTTTGCATTCACTTACGGCATTTCACTTCAGAACTGCAAACGCCCATAACTTACTTATTTGTGAACGTAACCATCAAGTGTGGGTATGCATTTTCTTAGTTTGAACGTGACGAATATTTTGGTACCACAATTAATTGGGTTTGCTAAAAATTTTCGTTTTTGCATTTTCAGCACTTCCTTTTTCAGTGGGTGAGACATTGCATGTAGCCAATTAAAAGAAAACTTACTTTTTTTAGGTAAATACCAAATATATTTCATCTCGTGAGTTGAAAACATCAGAATTTTCACTCGTGCTGTGCACTCGTGAAATTTTGATGTTTTCAACACACTCGATGCAATATATTTGGTATTTACCTTCAAAAAATAGATAGCCTCTATATGCTTTGGACCGACACACAGACTGTTCATATTAATATGCCCCCTTAACTTCTTATGTTTGTACCTATACGATCATCTAATAAGCCTTATGACACAGATGAGCTAAACCATCAAACTACCTGATATTACTTGACTTTTCGCTTACTGTAAAGGCGGCGCCTCATGATTGCGTAATTAGGACTAGTCAACCTTAGGCATATATAACAGCGTAAAAGGAGGCGTGGTTTTATTCAAAAGTAACTGTATCATCTTGTGCCAAAACTTCAGCCATTATTTAGTTCTTAAAACGCCAGCAAAATAACTGCATCTGAAAATGTCTATTTATCATAAGCCTACAGGAGCAGTCTAGTCTGGGTCTACACTGTTTATCTATGAGGCTTCAAATAGTTTAGTGGACGACAAAAAACATACATTTTGTGATTGTGCGCTTTAAGGGTTAAGGAGATATGCTACTAGATACTTCCCATGTTGAAATATGTTCAATACTTTGCATACAATTTCTTTTATGCATGGGCTATCCATTTATGAAATAAAAAGGATATGTCACCGTGCTTATTTTTTTCAGAATCTCATATGGAAGTTATCAGCATTTGACCCATTTTCTAAAAATATAAAATAATAACACAAGTCCTAAATGTCGAGCTAATACGGTTGTAGTCTTCATCCAGCTTCTTTCTTTTAACTTAAAGTATCGCCCATGACCTCAAACCTTTAAGAAAATGTGCAAGTTTATTTGTTATTCCTTGTAGTGACAAGATACTGCATGATATATTTTGACAATTCGTCGAAAATTGAAATTTGCTTTTAGAATAAATCATGTATCAAAAAATCTGATGTTGAAAATCTTAAAAAAATATTTTTAATTCAAAGACTATTATAATACCTTTCAGAAAAAAAAGAATAAAAATCTGGGGTCACCGAACTAGTTCTCTTTCAAGAGGGCCAAGTTTAACCCCACCCCCATAGGTTTCATGCGTAATTCAATATAAGAAGTTCAGGAATGACCATTTCGGTCGTTTAGATGATGCCATTTTACTATTATATGAAGCAATTTAGCATTAAAATGATAAAAAAGAAAGAAAAAACACACTGAAATTATGTGTGCACCGGGAATCGATCCTGTTCCTCTTGCTTCGTAGCCAGACACGCTAACCACTGGGCCACGAGGTCAGGTCGTGCGCCGCTCTAAATAACCGTACATATAGTAGAGACTCGGCCACTATCGTATTCGTAACCAGGGGCCACTAACTCGTACACATCTTAAGTTGACCAACTTACGATGATCTTAAATTGAAGTTAAGTTGACGATCGTAACATTTTAGGTGGCGCTATTCCGATAACATAAAGCCGTCTTAGCGTATTCTTAACTTAAGGTCACCTTATCTTTTAAGATTTACCTGTGTTATATTAATTCTCTCGTGCAAAGCGTGTTGTTTACAGTATTTAGAACGGACTCAGTAGAAAAGAAAAATATATGGGTCGCGAGGCTTCGGGTAGGCTGAAATCAGCATACTCAGCTACAGAGAATAGCTAGAATATTGAAAAAAAAATCGTGTTGCAAGTTGTGTTGCCTGTGTTTTGTGTCTCTTCCACACGGTGCTGTGGGTTTGTCTGGAGTCTGGCATCGTGGTATTTTCTAGCCATACTCAGTTTCTGACTCCCATACTTCCAAGTTAACGAAAATAAAGGCACTGATCAGACTGCACGGTTGCGCAGGGTGTTCTGTGCCATCGTTTTGTGCATGTAACTAAGTCAGGTTTCCTCGAGGCGAGGTCCCTTATTGTTGATATTACCTATTTAAGCGTCTATTGATATCAGTATTTTATTTTTTTATTACTTTTTGTATTCGGGGAAACGCCTAAACGAGTACTCATGCAAACAGTAAAAGCCAAGATGAAATGCAGCATAATAAACTGCATTTCATTAGGCTCTATACTGCGTGTAAAGATAAACGATCGTCGGAAAAAAGAATACAATTTGTTTTTCTTTTAAAAATTACAACCTGACACCCTAGATATGTACAATGGACTATCCCAAGTTCATTGTATCAAACCAGAAGGAAGAATTCATCAGTATACAAAGGATTAAATTTCGCCTGGTTCCATTGCAAGTCTTAAACGTACACGATGATCAAAGAAAATGCGATTATGTCACAGTCAAAGATGGTTTTCTATGTGTTTTATGAACATGATTATCATGCTGGATTAGTTAATTTCAACAGCCCACGTTTAAAAGTATTCATCATTATTGTCATAGCTTACTGAATAAAAAAAAACTAGAAATTTTAAGCAAAAGCTTACAAAAAGAAGCCTCAGATACGTGTTATACATGTATGTACAAATGTACTCTTGTTTCCCTTAGAACAATACCCTTGTTTCCATGGTCTTCCACCCCTTAATCATTTTTACCATAACAAAAGATGACCTATTATAACCAAATACAAAACATACATAAAGCAAAATGCATGTACATACACGTGCGTGTTTATCTGCTACATGCGTACATGCATGGATCCAGGAATTTTCGCCAGGTTGGTGGGCGGTCCGAGCCCAACTGGTAAAAAAGAGCCCTGACAACTTTTGAAGTCCTCAACTTATTTTACAGTGGGGCCTAATGTTTATTTCAAAGAAACTATAATTTTTCCAGAGTCCGAGCAGGGGGGGGGTCAAAAATGTCAGGGGGTCCAACCTTTTCCAAGGTGATGGGGCCCAATTGCTTTTTTCTATAGAACTTGTTGTTTTCCAGGGGGTTCCAGACTCCCTATACCCCCCTCCCTCTGGATTCGCGCATTGCCTATGTGCACGTGTCCATGTTTGGGGACCTTTTAAAGTCGCCAAAAACGAAGCATGCAGTAAGTTCTTCGAAGGCATAGGCGTTTAGGGTAATTAAAAAATTGTGTCGCCGAAATCATATTTTATTTCTTTCTTTCGTTCTGGGAAGTACCTCTCGTAACCACTAAGGTGACTCTATCGTGACCATAACTTTACGATGATCTTAAGTTGTCTCCGTAAATTAAGGTGCGTACGAGGTAGTGGCCATAACCGTTAAGGTGAAGGTAAGTTGAACTTAAGGTGATCTTAAGGCTTAAGATGTCTACGAGTTAGTGGCCCCAGGGTTATTGTGTACGTCGCTTGATTTCTATCTGTCTATAGTGCCGAGTCGATTAGCTCTGATAAAATGTCAATAGATATTTCGGACACACTTGAATTACTTCATTTGGTCAAGAAAATGTCAGAACACCGATATGACATAAGAAATAGGAAGCTGTGTTAATCCGAATCCGTTAATGGTCGAAAGACAGGACCCAGACAACTTTACCCGTTTCCAGACGCGGGAAAGGTGCGCATTGGAAATAGCCGCATATGTCTTTAAGAAATGTGAGTTCAGTGTGTATACGGTTAGGATTTCATGAAATGCACGCACGTTTGCGCGGCTAAAAAAGCTTATTAACTCTTTACGAAATTATAAATAAAGCCTGATTTCCCTTACTTAGCAGATGATTAGCCGAACCACGCCCAGATATGAATATTAAAATTGCCGCCTTTACAGTAATACTATTTTACCAACAGTAGATGTTTTTCTACCAACAGTAGATGTTTTTAAGCATAATTACATTTTGCGTCAATATGTACCCTATCAACCTTTCAAAATGTATAAATATAACATGTTGCGTTGTATCAATGCAGGCTTCGACAAGATTTTGACTGCGCTACTTCCTTGAGCCGTGACATGTGATTTCCAACAATGTTGTATTTTGACAAGTGTAGACTCAGATGAGCCTTAGCAGCTTCCCTTTAAGCTTAGAAGCTCCAAATGATCTTCAGTCAGTAGCTTAACACTCATAAAATATTCAAGCGACTAGCAAAGGCTCTGATCAGACTGCGCATATGCGCAGGCTGGTCTGATACGTTGCCGGTCGCACATACCACATTGTTGGAAATCTCATGTCGCGGCTCAAATGCAATACACACAGAGGACAAAACGTGAGATCTCATGAAGCCAGGGCAAAATACGACTACTCTACCGAAACGTCTTTGGCTGAATTGGAACAGGTAGGACCTGTATATCCGTAACGGATTACATGTATATATGTAATAACACAGACAAGGGACGGGACATTCAGTACACTTGGAAAAAAGGTAGGGAACACACTGATCAGTTTCAAGCTATTTTCTCTTTGGCAAAATATTACGTTTTTATTTTTATATGTGATAATAATGGACTGCCATACATACACTAATAAGGTATCACAGTGCATGATGCCAGACTCAAAGCAACAAAGACATTGTATGAGGATATGTGGAGGTTATTTGAACGACAGATTGATGGTCAATGAGAACATACAAGAAACTGACAAGTAAGTGCTTTTCTTGCCGGACAGGAATCGCTCTAGCTCCAGAAACTCCCAAACCCACCTACTTCAAGTTTTACGGCCCCTTTGCCCATACTTCTAATACTTCTGATGCCATCCTGTGGATGTAGGTAAAGTTTACGTGAAGGAAGCGAAAGCCAAGACTTGGAGCAGGCTGCGCCTTGGTGCAGTCTTATCTGGGACTGGGCTAATCGCTGATGTCATCCTGTGGATGTAGGTAAAGTTTACGTGAAGGAAGCGAAAGCCAAGACTTGGAGCAGGCTGCGCCTTGGTGCAGTCTTATCTGGGGCTGGGCTAATCGCTGATGCCATCCTGTGGATGTAGGTAGAGTTTACGTGAAGGAAGCGAAAGCCAAGACTTGGAGCAGGCTGCGCCTTGGTGCAGTCTTATCTGGGGCTGGGCTAATCGCTGATGCCATCCTGTGGATGTAGGTAAAGTTTACGTGAAAGAAGCGAAAGCCAAGACTTGGAGCAGGCTGCGCCTTGGTGCAGTCTTATCTGGGGCTGGGCTAATCGCTGATGCCATCCTATGGATGTAGGTAAAGTTTACGTGAAGGAAGCGAAAGCCAAGACTTGGAGCAGGCTGCGCCTTGGTGCAGTCTTATCTGGGACTGGGCTAATCGCTGATGTCATCCTGTGGATGTAGGTAAAGTTTACGTGAAAGAAGCGAAAGCCAAGACTTGGAGCAGGCTGCGCCTTGGTGCAGTCTTATCTGGGACTGGGCTAATCGCTGATGCCATCCTGTGGATGTAGGTAAAGTTTACGTGAAAGAAGCGAAAGCCAATATTTGGAGCAGGCTGCGCCTTGGTGCAGTCTGATCCGGGACTGGGCTAATCGCAGATGCAATCTTGAGAACTAACCTTTAAAGCGCCAATAACAACTACAGCAGACGACAAATTTTGCGACATCTTCCCGATTGTAAAAGCACAGCGTATTAAAGGTCTGCGTAAATTCTAATATTGCCACGAATTTTGGCTACGCTGACTATGTAAAATGTCTAGAATTAATTCTTTGTATGCTGAGTTATTTACATGATATTCGAGTCGTCTGTGGATTTTTAATCTGTAATTAAGATTGCTTGAATAAAATAGAAAATAAAAAGAATTTGCCAAATAGTTTGAATCCAGTTAAAGATCGAATTGTTTGTCGGGCCTGATCTGGGTCCACGCTGTTTGCGAGGGTTAACAGCAGACAAAACAAAACAGTAATAAGCAGTAAATAACAAACTGCTTTGTCGCATGCAAAAGCGTGTATGCATGCGACCACCTGAGTGTGAAACACTTCATTATACTAAAATAATGCATGCATCCTTACAAAATTGTAAATATATTAGTTGGGATCTTTAGATTTGCAGTTATTATCCAAAATCTGATGTGCGCATATACATGATCAACTGGATACAGTTGAGACCCTGGTCAGACGCTGTGTTATGCGGCGTCTGTTCAGGGTATGCACTGTTCGAACACGCCACACATTAAAGACGCTAATACGGGTAAAGAGTGCGTAACACAAAATCTGATTTCTCAATCAGAGCGTATGTTTTGGGTACTTATAAGTTCTGTCTCAATGAGACGGTTCTTTTGAGCATCCTAACATGTTAAACTGATGGGTAGGTGGATATGCATGTGTAGTTTTGAATAACTAGATGTTAGCTTATTATGTATACGCATATTCATGCGGTGTTGGTCACCTAGTGTCCTGCCAGGGCGAGAACTGCCCGTTACAACAAAAGATTTATGTCCCATGGTAACAGAATATCCACTGTTTGAATGGACTTTAACAGCTTAGGCGAGTTCAACAATGCGAGCGCACGAACGAGCGCATGTCAGTGTGATCATTACATTGCTGAACGATAGCGAGCGCTCACTGCTGCGCCCAGTAACAAACAAATAAAATATCCCATTGGTTGAAAATCAAAGCGAAACACCTTTCTACCTTTAGTTTAAATTGTTCCATTTCATATATCTACACATTGAAACATACATCGTTATTTCCAAAAAAAAAAAAATGTGTGCTTAGCCATTACTTTTTAGTAGCCATCTTAGATTTTCGTTTCGGGCGATAAACCTATCGACTTGAATCGCGAGCGCTTGCAAGTACCTTGGCGAGCGCTTGCGTTCAGAGAGAAAGCACTCGATTGGTCATTTCATTGTAATCATAGCATGCCAATAAAAAATATCAGACAACTTTATTAAATGATCTCTTCTGACTTTTCATATGGATGTGGCGCAGGATTCGCGGACCAAGCAAATTCTGCAACTATAATTTAAAAGTATGATGAATGAGTGAGGCAGAGAAATGGAGTAAGTGTTGTCTGCTGGAACTGATGGGTTGCCAGATAGGAGGGCGGGGGCACGTTTCGGAATAGCCTTCAAATTACTCCGATTTGCGCCTTATCTATACATCACACAGTATAAGCGTACACGTCAGGTGGAAACTTAATTTGGAAACTTAACCCTTAAAGCGCCAATCACGACTGCAGCAGACAGTAATTTCTGCTAAATCTCTCTTAATTTTCGAAAAAAAGTATGATATTTAATGAGAATCGTCTGCCTCATGAAATATCATGCCTTTTTGTTATTTTGAAAAGGGGGCAAAATTTGAAATGGTCGTCTGCTGCAAATTATAGGTAGTGCTTTAAGGGTTAATTTGAAAACTTATTTTGAAACTTAAGTTTTATTCATGACTTAAAAAATTATGCATTTCTCAGATGCCATGTCGCCCATGTGAGGGCGAGAAACATGTATTAGGCTGGGGCCCAGGGTGAAAAAAATCAAAAATGGTTACCCGGAAAGTAGCAAGGATAGTTATGGTATAAATTTGAAGAAGTATATATGGTGCATACGAAACAACTGTATAGCAAGCTTCTCGGAATTGCATTACGCCACTAGAGCTAATAAAGTATGGTAGCCCATGTGTGTCATATGTATGCATGCGTTTAATACAAACGCTATCATCTCAGCAACGCGTAATCAAATTGAAATCAAACTACCTTTCAGGAATGACGATTTGTTTGTTTTTAAGAGTTTTGAGTATTAGTTTCAATTTCAAAGAATTGTTGCTTTAGCATTACGCATGCAATGGTGAGTACCATATGTAACCAGATAAACGCAATGTTTCGTTTTCTCCCATCTGAATCTGCCACGACTCAATTTGATTATTTTCACACAAACACATCATAACTGTCCAAAGATTACATTGCTGCCTGTTTGGGTAAGATTCTATATCCAATATGGCTGCCGTCGCACTAAGGTATGAAAACGCATTTTTGGGGACCATTCCTTATCCTACTAATAGGTCACGTTTAAAATGCTTGCGTATGTAGTGGGACGTCCGTGTGCCTATTTCACAGCATAAAATGTACTGTCACGTCAGAATGGACACTTTATGATGGCCTTGAATATGAGCACATAGGCTGCCAAATCGATTCGCTTTATTCAATGCATTGTTTTGGCGAACCAGAAGGGTAGATATGCAAAAACACATCGCAATGTTAAGGTCATCCTGAAGGGTTACGCACTTTTTTCTAAGTATGTGATAATAGCCTACATGTAAATAAAGTTGATATAGGAACCCCTGCGAAATGGTCTAGAATTGTTCTAGAATGTTCTAAAATTATTCTAGAATTTTCTAGAACTATGTTCTAGAACTGTTCTAGATATGTTCTAGAATGTTTATGGGACAGATGTAGAACGTTAAATGGGACAATTTTTTGTTCTACAATTGTTCTAGCCGAGGTCAAAAAATTTGTTCTAGAAAAGTTCCAGAAAATTCTAAAAGTTTTTCCTAGAACAGTTCTAGAACAAACCAATTTTGTTCTAGAACAGTTCCAGAACAAATCTTTAGAACATTTATGGAACAATTGTAGAATACCCCTCATAAAATGTCCCATTTAACGTTCTATAAATGACTCAGAATAGTTCTAGAACATCTGTAGAATGGTTACAGAACTATTCCAGAAATGTTCTAATGGTTTGTTCTAGAACTGTTCTAGAATTAACCTTGGTTTGTTCTAGAACAGTTCCAGAACAAAACTTTAGAAATTTTCTGGAAAGACTGTAGAACAACTCTTCAAAAAATGTCATATAAAGCATTCTATTAATAATGCCCCTGAATTATTTCAGAGCATTTTAGAATAGTTTAAGAACAATTTCAGGAATGTTCTAGTGGTTTGTTCTACAAATGTTTTTGAAGAGCCTCCACATTTTCCCTCCAATTCTGGCAGCCATGTTTTTCCCATCATCCATCTGGTTATGGCATGTTATGGCATGTTCCTCTTTAAATGTTCTAAAAATGTTCTAGACCTTTTTAGAACATTTCTAGAACTTGCTGGTTCTATAAAAGTACTAAATAAGTTCTAGAACTTAGTTTGAATTTTCTTTTACTTATTTTGCCCTTTTTTCTTTCTTTCTCTATATACTGCTAGACCCTCGCTTGCGAGTATTATCGGCAAGTGTACTTTGTGCACTCCAGGTTGCAGGATGAAAGCCTACAAGTAATTAACCATATCTAAATTACCGTAGGGTTCTTTAACCTGCACAAGGGGTGACCTTCCATGCAAAGGGGACATCCAGTTAACGTCCCCATCCAAAGGACCAGGCCTCCAGATAAGAGTGCGTATTGGAAAATTATTTTCTTTATTTCTCACCCAAAACATGTTTTGGGTACTCAAAAGAACCGTCTCATTGCCCAACCACTGAGCTACCTGATGCTTTCTGCTCTTTAGAAGTTTCAAAAATGTTCTAGAATTTATAAGTATATTTGTAGAATTAACTAGTTCTAAAAATTAAGACAAATGTTCTAGAACTTAATTTGAATCATTTTTTAGAAGTTTCTGTCAACTTATTTTGTTCTTGAAAAGTTCTAAAAATGTTCTAGAATATTATTAGAACATTTGTAGAACTTACTGGTTCTTGATTTGTTCTAAAAATGTTCTAGAATATTTCAAGAACACTTATAGAATAGAAATCAGTTCTAGAATGTGTTTGATTTGTTCTATAACAATGTTCTAGAACAGTTGTAGAACAAGAGTTCTAGAACGAACATATTTACCTGTTTAGAACAGTTCTAGAACAGTTCTAAATGTTATAGAACAGTTCTAGAACACTTCCAATTTGTAGAACAAAATTTCGCAGGGGATGGCACCATTGTGTTTCGTTACATAGTTATTGGGGGAAAAGCGTGAGCAACTTTTGACATTAATAATCGGTTGACAGGTTTCAAAAATCAACACACGTGGAGGGCAGTGTTGGTGGCTTACCTGTTGATCTTCTGTCTGTCCTGTCACACTATACATCAATTGAATGTTATATACATGTAGTCTTTAATTTATTTTAAGGATATATTAAATGTTATAATGTAGAATGCCAATGTATTTAGTGTATTATAATGTTTAACAAGTACAATAAAATGTTTTACTGTTCCAATGTATTATTATATACAATATCACATTTCTATAAGTATAGAGGTTTGTTGTCAATTTATTTATGAAATTTGTTATTTTTATTCTCTAAAAATTAGCATTAACTGTATTAAAGAATGTATCTTGTGATGTCAATTGTGTGAAATATAAAAGAGTGTATGGTAGTATGCTTCATTTCAGACAAGTGACACATTAAAGTCCTTATAGCGAATCTAAAGACAAAAAATGAATGCTTATTTTCATCACCTTTTATATTATAAATCTGAAAGAAAAGACTTAAAACATTAACAACGATGACTGTTCAATACAACATTATAATCCTCTTTCTAAAAACTGGTCAGATTTTTTTATTCGTAATTATAGACGGTTGCCTAGCAACAAGACAACATGGACTAATTTGGCATACATTGTATTATAAAACAATTGCCATGGCAACTAGAATTTCCATACTTGCATACTGTTATGGCATTACTTGAACGACATACTGATGTATCCATATATGGATTTATTGAAATTTCTTTCAATACCAAAGTGTATTAATAAATCATCACTTTATATGGTTATGGTTTTCAGAAAAGGGGGTAGATTACGGGATAACATATCATTCTATTATGACGGAGCAGAGCTTGAAATTGTTAATAAATTTGTATATCTTGGTGTCACATTTACAACAGGAGGCTCATTTCATGACACACAAAATTGTTTAGCTGGTAAAGGACTGAAGGCAATTTTTAAAATGAACAAATATTTATACCAATTCACTGACATTTCGATAAAACACAGACTAGATCTCTTTGATAAATTGATAGTACCGATTCTTTGTTATGGGGCAGATGTTTAGGGATTTATACAGGCTCCAGCAATAGAACGAGTGCATTTGCGTTTTTTGAAAACTATTTTAAAGGTTAAAACTAGTACTCCAAATGATTTGGTATATGCAGAATTGGGTAGACAAACTTTACGCACAAAACGATTGGTACAGACAATAAATTACTGGTTTAAGATTTTGACTTCACAAGACACTAAATATATAAAGCACGTTTATAACTTCATGTTGCAAGATGTAGAAGCACACCCAAATAAGGTTAACTGGGCAGTATTAGTCAGGAACTTGTTGTCAGAGCTCGGGTTTTATGAAGTTTGGGTACAACAGGGGGTGGGAAACTACAATGTATTTATCTCGTTATTTAAGCAAAGGCTTACAGACAATTATGTCCAAAACACTAATGCCCGATTACAAACACACAGCAGAGCTCGTTTTTTCAATTTGTTTGGATCTTTCCAATTTCATGATTATTTAAATCTTATAAGAGTTCCAAAATATAAATACTCCTTGATAAAACTTAGGCTGTCATCACATAGATTAGCCGTGGAAACAGGCAGGTGGAACAAGCCACACCCAATACCTCTCGAGGAAAGGAAATGCCGTTTTTGCACCTCTTTGGAGGACGAATTTCATTTCCTTTTTGAATGCAAATTACACGATGGTATAAGGAAAACTTATATTCCAAGATATTATTGGAATAGACCAAACATTCCAAAACTAATTGAACTATTTAATTCAAACAACAAAAAGTTATTAACGAATCTAGGTATTTATATTTATAAAGCATTTAAATTCAGAAGTGAACAGGTAATCTCAAATTAAGTAATACTAATTGGTAACAAGCAAAGTTAGGATTGGTTTATTTAGCAGTAGCTTAAGAAGATACACACATGTGGACACACACAGGGCCAAGACAGGATGCGCATGCTTGCAGCCAGCAGGGATAAGATACCTGCAGACTGCATGCATACATGCACACAGGCATGAATGTGTGTGTATACCTGCGTATATGTATGTTGCATATTTCTCAACATTTTATTATCTTCTCATGAATACAGCTTATTGAGCGCATGGTAGAGATATATTCACAGTTGTACATCCATTTGTGTAAGCATAAAATACCACATTCATTTGATCATTGTGATTGTATTGTATTTAGATTGTATGTTAAGTTATTAAGTACTCATGGGCCAAATTTGGCTTATTGTGCTATATTTCTGAATAAACTTGTAAACTTGTATATTTTAAAAATCAAAACAAGGGATAAACAGTCTAGTAAGTTTCAGTACTTCCACAGCGGCATTTGGATGCACAATATTAACTTTTCACACATATTTTACTTAAATAGTATGCATACGTGAATGTCTATAGTATAGTTTGAAGTACATATATTACTTATTTACATCTAAAAAGTCATATCTGGCTCTCCAACAAATTTAATTCAATTTTGTTTTATGAAGTATGCAGTTTTTGTAAGCTTGACGTCTTTAATTTGGCATATGTGTATGTTTTACACGTATTATCAAAACATTTTGCAAGGTAGCCAAATTGTTTAAATATGCCAAAGCACAGAAACAAGTTCATTAAAATCAAATACAAATATATAAAAATGAATAAAATAGTCAAAAAGGGACATCGCGACTGACAATGAAAGAAACAAGTAGCAATAAAGAAAAAGAAAACAAATAGGAAAAGAAAACGAAAAAGACAAACTAGAATGCGCAGTCGATGGGGCGCCATCACAAATCCCCAATAAGTTTTTGACCCGCCCAGCACCCCCAAGTCCCGGCCCTGGGGCATGACCTCAGCGACAGAATGAAAATTCTGTTCAATATGTTTTCTATCTTTTATTTGTAAGAACGCACACAAAGTTTGGAATAAAAATCTTAGAATTGACATGGTAGTCATAGTTTAACGATGTTTGACCAGCTTGACCATAGTATAAGAAAAATACTTGCATTCTGTTCTGCTCGTCATCCCAGTCGATTTGATGTGCCACATGACCATGTTTGAAATAAAATAATTTTTGACCCCCTGAGCACCCACAGCGCCCTAAAGTCCCACCCGTGGGTAATGACCCAGGCGACAGAATGAAAATCCCGTCTGATATGTTTGTATCTTTCATTTGATAGTACACACAAAGTTTGGTACACAAATCTTTGAAATTGACTTTGTAATTCAAATGAAATGATATTTGACCTTTTGACCCCTCCCTAGGGCCCCAAGTAGCGGGGCCAAAAAGTTTGACGTTGCACGCCCCATTCATGTGAGTAACTCACACACCAAATTTGGTTAAATTTTGTCCGATGGTTTAGGAGGAGATAGCAAAACGGACAGACAGACGGGATGGATGGAGGCGATTACAATATCCCCTTCGCTTTTTTAAAAAAGCGTGGGAACAAAAATAGATTAAAACACAATTAAAAACTACGCTTGGATATATAATGCAGCTGAAACTGGCGCCAGTAAATTATTTTACTGACCGTTCCAAGGCGGTTCTTCTTTTGTGGATCATTTGTGTTATTTATGTCTAGTGTTTGTCATACTTTCGCGCGTCTGTTCATTGCTGTCTTGTAATCACCTGCTGGGAAAGGACTGACCTCTTAGCTCTTGTTTGTGACGTTTAATTGTGTTTTTGTCACTTTCCCATGTGGTATCCTAGGTCAGGTGCAGTACTTGATTGTATCGATTCCTGATATTTGCCACCTTTCTTGCATTCAATGTTGCAGCTTACGATATCAATAGTCCAAAAATTACGTATACCTATTATACCATTAATTTCTGTTTTCTGTTCATGAAATCTTCCATCACCGCCCGGCCATGACTCATGGAGGACTGGAAAGAATTATTTTTTTTGTAAAAATAGACTTCAATCAATTTATACGAGTATAGATAGCTGTGTTTATAACCTGAAAACACACACATTCTTTTCAGTGATTTGTGGTGTAAGTTTCTTTATTTGTGCTTTGTGCATTGTTTACGTCTGTTCAGTGCTTACTTTCAGCATAATCACCGCGTTAGAAAATGTTAGTTATACTGCTTCTTAACCATGTTTATTATACAAGCCATTTGGATACAGTTTCTTATCCTCTTGTAGTCTTGTGTGGGATGATTGTCACGCTGTTGGACTCCTCTGTTTCTTTCAATCTTTTTTGTTGATGGGGTACCTGTGTTTGTTTTTGCCACATGGGTTAACTAATGAGTATATTATTTCAATCTTTATTTTTTAGTGTTGCAAGCATATTTGCCTCTCGACTAAGGACAAAATAATTGTCATATTCCTTTTGGTCATGAAGATAACTTAACAAATCGAAACGAACAAACACAAACGTTGAATAGCATAGACAGTCTGTGTTTTCAAGCTAGATTTTTAGCATAAGGCAAATCAAAATATGTTCCCCCCTCCTCATAACATACAAAAGTATATATGGAGCAGAATAGATACCATTTACAATCCCATTCGCTGTGATAACATGTTTAACAACGCGTTTAAATCATTATTACGATTTTTAAAGGAAAACGGCTTCCCATACAAATGTCGCTTATACGGCAATACGCAATTCGCAACGAATTGCTATACAGTGGTTTTGTATTGCCGAATGTTCAAATATTCTTTGTGCAAAAAATCAGCTTTGCTACTTTCGGGGTAAGCAACGATGACTTTTTTACGAGATACGCTGGTCTGGGCTACAGCCTATATTTGTTTATGCCTAAATAAAGCATACTTGACCATAGACTTTTTGAATAGCAACCCCCGAGTATTATAAATGGTCAATATCATACTTATTGCATCAATACGTATGCGATAATCCGTCAGAATAAAATTGTTACAATATAAAAGTGATACCACTGCCTGGGGGCTATTCCAGGCAAATCTAAGGTTAATCTTATGAAGTGAATGTGGACCCCTATAGTCGAGTTAGAAATTGAATTATTTTTTATCTGTCACTAATCAGTTAATCCGCTAATGACCTCTCGTGGACAGAAACAAAGGCATTTTAACCGTTCTTAACCTTCTCCATTGCTTATCTACCCTTCTGGAATCCATCCAAGCATAAATGAGCCGTGACATGAGATTTCCAACAAGATGGTATGTGCGACCAGCAAAGGCTCAGACCAGCCTGCGCATACGTGCAGTCTGGTCAGAGCCATTGCTAGTCGCTTGAATATTCTATAACTGTTAAGCTACCGACCGATCGACATTTGGAGTTTCTAAGCTTAGGAGGAGGCAGCACAGGCTCGCCTGAGATTGCCACATTGTTAGAAATCACATGTCACGGCTCAATTATATTGTCATTTATCGGCAACGACTAACTACGCATCCGACCAGGACGAGAACCAACAGTACTCCAACTATGACAGCAATAACAATGGGGCGTTGAAAAAACTCCTTGATCCTGAAAAAGGGAGGATTTTTATATTTAGCATAGAGTATCAGTATTTCAACATTACAGACCTGGGCCCAAAATTACAATGCCTCCTTAGTGTTAAGGAAGACTTATATTAATTTTTAGGATGCTGAAAACAACGTTTCGATCTTATTAAAATCAAAATAGTTTCATTTTTAAGTAGATCGAAATTCTATCTTTGACCATAAGTGCTGCATATTAAACATGTAATGTGACATATTTAATTTAAGTCGTCCTTAACTTTAAAGAAGCATTGTAATTTTAAGCCCTTGTCCCGAGGTTCAACTTCGATTGCTCATAAAAACTTAAATGTTGAAAAATAAGACTTATTTTCTTGCTTTTATACTCTCAGAGATTGTGAGTATGCTGCTCATAAATGTAAAACTGCCAACTGGGACGTTAAGCATCAAACTTAACAAATAATTAGTCTATATAACATGAACCTGAACCATTTTATTTTATTACTTTTATCCTTTCCTTTATTTAACTGTGTATGTACAACCCTGTGGGGCGCAGTGGCCCAGTGGTCGATTTGGGATCGAGAGGTTCCTGCTTCGAGCCACATTTGAGACCCTGTGCTGTGTCATTGAGCAATACACTTGATCCATGTTGCTTATGCTATTTCAATGAAAATAAACATTTCTGAAATTTACAAATTAATGATTCACTTTATGTACGTAATATTTAACTCTCTGTATGCTAGGTAAAGTCTGCTTTTTTTAATTAGCTTATTTTTTTTTAAAAAAAAAAATCTTTCCGAAACACTATCAGAATGTCAAACGGTTTGGATCCAGATCAGGGCCGACGTTAAGTCGGTCCTGATCTGGGTCCAAACTGTTGGCAATGGTTTTAAGAAGACGGCAAAAAAGCCGCGTCAGTACGGCCTTTGATGAAGTCGGCTACTGAACTTATTGTAGTGTTCGGGCGTTGATCCTTATATGGCAACAATGCTCATTAAACAAAAAGCATTGCCTTAATGTAAATTCTAATTCGGCTAGCTTTACGTCTGCTGATTCCATTTGCAAACAGTTTGGAAATGAACTGTATAAGCAATAGGCTTTCGTTCAGATCCTCTCATTATGTTGTACTTGCTTATGTGTATGTATTTTGATAGTTATGGATAAATATGTTTTAACCAAACAGTTTGGACCCAGATCAGGACCGACAATACGTCGGTCCTGATCTGGATCCAAACCGTTTGACACTCTGATAGTGTTCCCAAAATATTTTTTGACAACGTCAATTTTGCAAAGAGTCAGCAGACGGCATAAAAAATTACCAAGCATGCGGTGATAAACATAGATGTGTTAGATACGTACTTTGATGCCAGGCCGAACTCGTCTGAATCTGCAATGCAAAGAAAATACCAGGTTAAGACACCCAAACTGGGATAATATAGGCATTGACATGTGGAAACATGGCTTTGGGGTGTCAGCCCAAGTGTCGCCCACGCAAATAAGCCTCAGCTTAGCTACAGAGATAAGCTAGAATATTGAAACTTCCCATTGCACAGTTTGCACTACTATTTTTTCCAGATAACGAATAACAAAGACGCTGATCAGACTGCGCACCTGCGCAGTCTGATCAGCGTCTTTGTTATTCGCATACAACAGTCATGTTTTCTCTCGTCAATGCCCAAATTGCAACGCTATTGTTTAAAAAAGGAAAAATGGTGACTGAAAATCGAAGACATCTACATTCTTTGGGAGGCTTAGAGTCATTGAACTAGTGGACGAAACCTTCATGATAGCATGTGTTACATTTTCCCATCCAGAAAATGCCGTCGGTGAAGGAGGGGGGGGGGCGTAGCCAGAGTCTTTATCATGTTGAAGCACAGCAAAAACATTTTCGAGAATTAGAATATATCTGACCTGGTTACTTTACATTTTAGATAGCAAATAATAAAGGCTCTGATCAGACTGCGCGGATGCGCAGGCTGGTCTGCGTCTTTGTTGTTGGCAAGCAACAAAGTCGGGGTTTCTCGCGTCGAGGCCCATATGGTGTTGAAGTCAAATCTTCCTGGCCTGGTCGGGGGTTGGGGGGCAGTCTTGACAACATTTTTTTAGTGAACAATGTATTTCAGACATAGCCGTACAAACCTACCTCGAAAAGCAATTTGACCCTTTTTCTTATTGAGGGAAGTGGTCCGTACCTGCATTTTAGCCAATTTTGATTTTCTAGGGGGGGGGGGGGGGGGGGTCGTCGGACGCCCTGTCCCCACTCTGGCTCAGCCTACGGCTGTTAGTGATTTGTCACTTTTCTCCAAACGCACTATATTCGCTATCTGTTAGCGTCATCGCAGGAATTTTTCGCAGATATAAAATAGCAAATGTATAAAGTCATCTGCTGAGTAAAGTAACGTGCCAGCCAAGGATATTGTAAGTGGCAAGTGTTTGAAGAGATAAGACGATTCCTATGAGTAACCGCAGCATATGTTTTATGGACAAATACGATCTTTAATGGAAACCTCTTTCATATAGAGCTATATTTAGATTAATCGATATTGAAAAATTATATCGATAGCATCCATTCATACATGTATGTAGTTTCGATTAATTTGTAAAATACTATTGATACAAACTACAAGAACTACTATTGTATACTTTTAGGCCAGTCATAATAGCTTTTGGGGTACCACTAATTGCTACAGAAACTTTTTTGTGTCTGAGCGAAAGTTTCTTATGTCATCTACAACATACTAAAAGTCCTCACAAAATATCTGAAAGGAAACGATATTATAACACCTTAATCTACTCCTTATACAACACTTTCTGCGGCGGCCCTGTAAGCCCACCGTAGATTGTACTTTCTCTCCCTAGGAAACGCTTCCGGTCGAATAAAATCTTTGTCGCAGTTTTCCTCTGACCATTACACACAGGTAATTATCTTTGAGTAGTTTTTTGCCGATCAACGTATTTTTGATCATCGCCCCAAGGTAACTGACGCCCCAGTGCGTTTATAAGAGAAAAATAAGCTCAATATTCCCTGGTGTCACATATTTTCGTGGCTATAATTCTCGCACCACTTTTATTATTTTATTTTATATCACATAGACATCGTCACGAATCATAGCAATCAGAAAGAAAATATGAAATATATATTAAATTGCAGGATTTTTTATTTTTTTATTTTCATATTATTAAAATATGTTACGCTCAAATTTTAAAAGTACGGAAACACATTAGTGTCATCATGAAATTGAATATACTTGTACAAAGCGTTTTTGGCGATTTTTGAAGCATTTCTACGAAAAACATGGCAAGGATCAGGTTTATAGCTTGATCTCACTTCTGAAGAAGGTTTCTAATTAAAGAGGATTCGTTTTTCATCTTGAAAATAGAAAGAATCAGTTGTTAGATGTCTCTAATAAGAAATTAGACGGCATTACTGCTCTGTATAAAACTACCTCTGTTCATTACTGCTTTGTATAAAGCTACCTCCCTCTGGGGAACAGTGATCAGTACTGCCCTGTATAAAACTACCTGCTTGATGGGAACAGTGGCCATTACTGCCCTGTATAAAGCTACCTCCATGGTGGGAACAGTGGTCATTACTGCTCTGTATAAAGCTACCTTCGTCGTGGGAACAGTGGTCAATACTTCCCTATACAAAAATAGTAAGTATGATCAGGAAATACCACAATCACGAGACACCAGGGAGGCAAATTAAGCAAAGCAACCAGCTCTCTCTTCCCCAGCAAGATGATTGCAATACTAGAATGGACATAAAGTAACGTACAACAAAACATAGAACAATTACAGACTCCCACATTGGGAGTAACAATAAACTAAAAGTCAACAACAACAGAACCACCGCCTTATAACAGACTGCAGCCTTAGCCAACGGGGGGAGGGGGTGGGGGGCTTAAATGCAATTTACTGGTATCAAATCTTCGCACTAGATTCTGCTGTTGTTGAAGTACAGGAAATGTTCAGCTCGCATTGAGGCCTTCTAACTTATGCAATGTATCATCATGGAGAAACACAAATTAACACACCATGATGAAACAATGAAAAGGGCTCATGACTCACAGATAGTCAGAGCTAAAAAAAAACTGAAGTTGAACCACGGTGGGTCCAGCTACAGATAAGCATCAGGCACCAACCCACCGATTAAAGCTTTACGTCAGAGCCGTCATAGAGTTTGAGGCCTGACCCACCGTCGTGCAATTAATGAGGAAACCATGGCTATAAACTGTGATTGGGTTTAAAACCAGGCATGCAGACTGTCGCATGATAATCAAGTTATATCAAACCCTAATATAACGTTTTACAATCTTTTTGAATTGATCACTAAAATTAGATTTTCCAACAATTCGTTTGAATTTATAAACTAAATCACCATAAATATAGGTTCGGATATGCCTTGTTGGAGAAGAGTTTTTAACCCAATGTTGTATTTAACAATTAACTCTGAGTGTCTGTGGTAGAATTTAGAAAATGATTTTCGAATTTTATGATATCTATAACCTTAATTTAATAACTTAGCAGTTAAAAATAAGTTTCTGTTGTTGAAGTCATCAACATTAGAACACACTCTAGCAAAATGAATAAGCTGAGAAATATATACACAATAGGAAGGGGAGCGAGGAACATCTCCATCAAGAAATTGGAAATTTACTATTTCAAAATTGAAATCATCCCGTTTATCATAATTTTTAGAAGAAGCTATGCCATTTGTTATTGACAAGTTCAAGTCCAAAAACGGAGCTTCAGTATCAGAAGAATTAGCCTTATTTAACTGAAGTTCAGTAGAATATATATCACACCTACCATTTGTTCAAAGTAAGGATTATCAATATTAAGTAAGTCATCTAAATATCTGGAGGTGGAGTTAAAAGCTTCAATAATATCAGTTTGATTATTGTCTGACAGAGACAACATAAAGTCTTTCTCATATAACAAAACAAAAACAAATCTGCAACAAGAGGAGCACAATTAGTACCAAAGTTTTGAATATCGGGAACGTTGGTCACTAGTGCCCTGTATACAATTTTCTTCGTCTGATGAATTGTTGTGCATTTTGCCTTATCTAATGTTGGTGAGCACTATGCCAATTGGTAGAGGGAAATGCTTATCTGGCCTGTCCGATCCATTATACAATCTCATTTTTAAGTCTGCTGAATTCAACACTAACGATGTATACCATCGGGATACCTTTATTAACTTTATTAACATCTTAAGGTGTTCATTATTATACTTCTTGAACAGAGCCACATATGATCTTTCTAAAAGGAACCTGTCAAAAGTACAGCCCCATGGCTAAGACAACGGTTTTGGCAAAGACAGGGGGAAGTCTTTATAGTTTGCTACCACTGTAACTACTGGCACTTGGTTGTCGTTCGAAAAATCGAGAAAAGAATATGATGTAATCACACTTCAGATGTTAATTACCAGAAATTATGACAAATGAACCTGGACAACCCTGAGAG
Organism: Loripinus fragilis; assembly: GCA_964019695.1. Lineage (NCBI taxonomy): Eukaryota > Metazoa > Mollusca > Bivalvia > Lucinida > Lucinidae > Loripinus > Loripinus fragilis. The sequence goes on from OZ026528.1 coordinate 30,923,354, forward strand.
GACAGAAAAAAACACAATAAAAACAACAACAAAAACATACAGTGTGCAAGAAAACACATGATAATATTGGCCTAAGCTTCAGCTAGCTATTTTTTAAAGCTATGACTTGTTAAACATATAAACAGTTAACGCTACCATACGAAACCGCACGGAATGTTACTACATACCCATGGCGGAGGAAACTGAGAACTGGCGACAGAGGTGCCCACGAAGGAGGGCGGGTGTAAAGTAGAAAAGGTGGATGTGTGGAAAAGGTAGACATAGCGGCCACTGTGCATGCGCAATCATATTTGCTCCGCCCAGCTTAGTAAAGGCTATTGTGCATGCTTCGTGTATTAAAACTAATTCGCTGTTGCTGCAACTGTCGTGTATACTGACATCGATCCATTACATGGAAAAACTGATCACAATAAATTTTGCAAACGACATATTGGGGTTTGATGTTGATTACCATTAATAAAGAGCCAAAATTTAAATGTCAGAGAATAATGATTTCCTAAAAATGAAAGAATAAATCTATTATCAAATAAATAACAGAAAATAATAAACACTAGGCTATTTTGGAAGATCCTGTCCCCATCTCTATAGCTCCGCACATAACCTATAGCGTCATATTTAAGGACATAACCAAACAGTGCAGAGTTTGATCAGACGCTGGAGAGCTCTCCCTCGCTCGGCGTCTGATCAAGGTTTCACTGTTTGCTCACTGGAATGATAAGTAATAGAAATAAGACAAAATCAATGTAAGCCCTACAATTGGGAATTGGCTTGGCCAACGAACATGGTAGTAGTTCGTCAAAAAGTGTTTTTTTTTTAAAATAGTATCGACGGTTCTTGTTAAAGTACTGCCGCATAAATAAGAAACATGAAAAATCAACTTTAAGTACACCTGTTCACGTAATTTTCTCTTGAACTTTTCGATATGGAGAAAGAAAAAGCTGGAGCATTTTTTGACAAAATTTTCAACCAGGTGTTTTTGCTGTATTTTTCTGTAATTAGATGGAATTTTGGCATAGTTTTGGTTCTTTTCAACGGGGGAGTATTACTGTTGGTAGAATGGACATAAACTGACCCAGTTACTGAACAACTGATCTGCGGCTTTGTTTTCGCATATGCGAAAATCCGGTTTTCTCATGTCGCAGCTCATATAGTATAACTGGGGTTTACACGGGTATACATTTTCTCTTATTTTTGCTCTAAAACATAGATTGTGGGTACTTATTAGAACCACCTCAGAATGTACCCACAATCTATGTTTTGAGCAAAAATAAGAAAACTATCTGAAAATTATCATTTTTACAGCCGTAAAATATTGCAGTATATTGCACGGACATGTTTCTGTAATGTTTGTCTGGCTCATTTAGACTGATGAAGTTTTTTTTTTCAAAATGATTGTGGCTTCATATCCATAGCAGTAATGTTATATATAAATTTATTCTTCATTGTAAATAGCTAGAGTTTCCAATCATACAAATCTGAAGTTGGTTGATTACAGTACCATTGAAATGAGTGGGTGGGGTAATCCTACCCACCCGCTGATATTTTGTTAGCCACTTTTATAGAAGATATGATACACCACAAAAAATAAGCCTTCTTAAAGTTCTTGTATTCTGTTGTTCATGAACTGCATATTGCTAGGTACTGTAGTGTCTTGTATATATCAACTATGTTTATTTACCAATAGTAACACACATTTTTGCGGATTTTATGTGCCTGACTCATATCCATTTTTTTTATATTTCCCATCATGCAACATTTGAGGACTTTTTTTCTGAGATGCATATAGGATTATATATTTCAAAAATGCACTTATCGTTTCTGTAGCAATTAGTGGCAGGTTTGACCCAAATATTGGCTAAAATGACTGGCCTATTTGTTAATTAGCACAACGCTACTGAACATCTTGTTAATCGACACAACGCTACTGTACACCTTGTTAATTGGCAGAACGCTACTGTACACCTAGTAAATTGGCACAACGCTACTGTACACCTTGTTAATTGGCAAAACGCAACTGTATGCCTTGTTAATTGACACGACACTACTGTCTGCTACTGTACACCTTGTTAATCGACACAACGCTACTGTACCCCTTGTTAATTGACAAAGCGCTACTTACACCTTGTTAATCAACACAACGCTACTGTACACCTTGTTTATTGGCACAACGCTACTGTACACCTTTGTTATTGGCAAAACGTAACTGTACACCTTGTTCATTGATACAACGCTACTGTCTGCTACTGTAAACATAGTTGATCGACACAACGCTACTGTGTACCTTATTAATTGGCACAACGCTACTATTAATCGTGTTAATTGGCACAACGCTACTGTACACCTTGTAAATCGACACAAAGTAAGTTAGGGTGCAAAGATCAGGAATCGATACGATCAAGTACCACACCTGACCCAGGATACCAATGGGAAAGTGACAAACTCACAGTAGACGCCACAAAGGAGAGCCAAGAGGTCAGCTCTTTCCCAGCAGGTGACCACAAAGCACATATAAACAGACGAGCACAAAGACATAGCAAACACAAGACAGAACAAAAACAGAAAAGATCCACAAAAGAAGTACCGCCTTGTACAACGCTACTGACACATTGTTAATTGACACAACGCTACTGCACACCTTGTTAATTGACACATCGCTACTGTACACCTTGTGTATTTGCACAGCGCTACTGTACACCCTGTTTATTGACTTATTTCTACTGTGCACCATGTTAATTGGCACAACGATACTGTACACATTGTTTATTGAAACAACGCTACTGTACACTTCTTAATCACCACACTACTACTGTATACCCTGTTAATCGATACAACAATACTGTACGCCTTGCTAATTGACACAACGCTACAGTTCACCTTGTTAACCGACACAAAGCTATTTTACACCTTGTTTATTGGCTTAACGCTACTGTACACTTCTGAATAAGCACAACACTTCTGTACACCCTGTTTATCAATACAGCGCTACTGTACACCTTGTTAATTGACACACCAGTACTGTACACTTGTATATTGGCACAACGCTACTGTACACCTTGTTAATTGGCTCAACGCTACTGTGCAACTTGTTTATGGCACAACGCTACTGTACACCTTGTTATTGACACAACGCTACTGTAAACTTGTTAATCAGCACAACACTACTGTACACCCTGTTAATCAATATAACGCTACTGCACACCTTGGTAATCGACACAACGCTACTGTTCGCCTTGCTAATTGACACTACGCTACTGTACACATTGTTAATCGACAATTAGCTATTTTACACCTTGTTAATTGACACAACGCTACTGTATACTTCTTAATCAGCACAACACTTCTGTACACCCTGTTAATCGAAACAACACTACTGTATATCTTGTTTATTGACACAACGCTACTATACACCTTGTTAGTTGACACAGCGCTACTGTACACCCTGTTACTCAGCAACGCTACTGTACACTTTGTTTATTGACACAATGCTTCTTCTGTATACTTTGTTAATCGGCACAACACTACTTTACACCGTGTTGATTGGCACAATGCTACTGTACACTTTGTTAATCAGCTAGCATACAACTTGTTAACTAAGCGTGTCTGATCAGAATGTTCAAGGTAGGCTATATGAATAGCTATGGAGCCATGATCTCTCCTGGCAAATAGCCAAAACTCTTATCAGACTGTGAAGTGGCGATGCTTATCTGCATCTTTAATGAAAGTTCTGTGTCGTTTTTTGCATTTACTTTAGCGAATTGGAGCCTGTATGTTTACACAAAAACGAAAATGCTCTTTAGCAATGGTCTCGTACATACCCTTTGCAGCACACGTCAATCCGGAGGCTGAAAATAAAACAAAAACATTTAGCAAATATTTTGAGCACCTCATAGAGACTAAAAACAAAAATTAGAAACTATGTTTGTGTAACAATATACCCATAATAATGAACTGTCCATAAGTATTATTCATATATTTGGTCACTGTCTAGCCACGCCCACAACTTCTTTCTAGCTCCATTATTAGGTTCACAAGAGACCGGGACATAGCTAGAGCAGATTTATTTATCGTCTTTTTCAGACATCAGATTTGTTTTTCAGATATTTAATTTCAAATTTTTTCAGATATCATTTTTTTCAGATATCAGTTCTATTTCAGATATCAGAACAAAAAAAATTCTTTCAGATATCATTTTTTTGGATATCAGAACAAGTTTTTCTTTTTTAGATATCAGGCCAGCTCTTTTTCAGATATCAAAACCATTTTATTTTCAGATATTAGCACACCTTGTTTTCAGAAGTGGCGACAAGCTCGATATTTTTCTTTCAAAAGAAGATAGATATCTTAAATTAAGATGGATGACAAGCCTGAGACAGAATTGTGAGAAACTGGAAGATTAAGAAGAGATAGACCTTAAGTGTATGTTCTTGACTTTTAACATTTTACTTGAATCAAAAATAAATATTTCACTATGTGCTGATTTATTTTTCACAGATCATTCATTCATCTGCTTAGTTAATATCGGGACTATTTATCAGCTTTATGCAAACATCTGGGAGCAGCCATCTTACAGCAACATACACACATAAACCTGAGTTTACCTCTTTGTGCATGTCAAATAAATGATTGAAACAGCACCTTCAGTCAATTTCTTCATTTCAATATTGGATAATGGATATTCTGTTTTAATTACAATCAACGGTCAGATCAATGCAAATTAGAATGTTACAACTGTCAAAAGCTAAGTATTTTATTGTTCAATAAGTTGCATTTGATTTTAATCAGACTTTTTGTGCCAAAAATGAAGAAAATTATATGTCGTCTGCTATAGTGATAATTTGTGCTTTATGGGTTAAATATAAAATATCCGCCAGGTAATTATATATACTCATCAATGCACACACTGCTAAAACATTTCTCTGAAACATTGATATTTTTTACATTATCAAGGATATATAACTCTGCTTGCATTGTGTGTAAGCAGATGGTAGTGCTTCCAGTTTTCTTGTATAGAGCTTATTGGTCGGAAAATAGCCAGACCATCATAGACAAGCAAAAGTAATTAAGTACAGGCTAATTGAACAGCATTCACAAACATTTAATGAGGGATTATTCCTGCAATACTGTAAGCTTTAAAATAAATGCATTTGAAAAAAGTGCGAATTTTCACTTTAATGAGTAGAATAAAAGCAGACAGCAGTTGCAAGAACAAAAGTCATTTTTCAGCAACAGCGATACCTGTTTCTCGGTATACAGAGACAAGCAAGAGAAACATCAACTGCTGAAGAAAGGAGCACAGCAGTGACTGAGGGGTCAGAAAGAAAGAAATCAGACAGTATGAAGAAGTCAGAACCTATGGCAGACAGCAGAGTAAGGAGGTTGGTGAGACAGACATTTCTCACAGCAATGATACTGAATTGGAGGCTGAGGCAGAATGTTCTATTGAGTTATTCAATGTGCCTAGACACGCCATTTATAAAAGCTCATTGGACACAGACAGAGCAAATGGTGACAGACAGGAAACAAGTACAGCTTCCTCAGCATTCGGGAAATTCCGCAACGATTCGAGAATCGAATCATGGCTCAGGTGTATGTAAGGAGAATTACGCGTAGTACTATGTACCAAAAAGCTCCATTCCGTCGTATGGAAAATTAGTTCTGTAGCATGTGGGTTCAGCTCTATTAAAATCGATTATTCTGATTATCTGAAAAGTTTAATCAGCAGAATAAATGAAGTTTATGTTTTTTCAATAAAATATCAATAAAATATCGCTATAGCGATATTTTATTGAAAAACAAGAAATGTCACAGTCACGTGACGAATGCCCCCAAAGGAATTGGTCTAGCATAAGACATATTTGAGGAAAGTTAGCTGTTATATAGGAGATATGCTCCAGACACGAAAAATCTAGAAATGAGGCCAGACGTCAATATCTAAGTCAAAGGGACCCAAAATGGTATGCATCACTCCGCCATCCAAAGAGGACTCAACACACCAAATTTGGGATTCCTACATCAAATAATATAGGAGATATGCTCCAGACACGATTATTCTAGAAACTAGGTCATAGGTCAAGATCAAAGTGACCTAAAAATGGTATGCGACACATCAGCATCCAAAATGTATCCAATACAGCAAATTTGGGATTCCCATCTCACATAATGTAAGAGATATGTTCTGGACACGATTATTCTACAAAAGAGGTCAAAGGTCAAGGTCAAAGTGACCTGAAAATGGTTTGTGACACTCTGTCATCCAAGGTTACATTCACAAACCAATTGTGGGATTTCTACCTTTAATAATATAAGAGATATGCTCTTGACACGATTATTCTAAAAACTAGGTAAGAGGTCAAGGTCACAATGACTCTAAAATGGTATGTGACACTGCAACATCCCAAGATGCATATACACACTAAATTTGGAATTCCTACCTCAAAGAAAATAAGAGATATGCTCCAAACAAAATAATTTTTAAAACTAGGTCAGAGGTCAAGGTCACAATGACCCAAAATGGTATATGACACTCCATCATCTCAAGATACATTTACACACCAAATTTGGATTCCTATCTCAAAGAATGTGTTAGATATGCACTTAATGCAGTATCTAGAAACTAGGTCAGAGGTCAAGATCAAAGTCACAGTGGCCCAATTATGGTATTTGACACTTTGTCATCCCTAGATGCATCATCACACCAACTTTGAGATTCCTACCTCCAATAATATAAGAGATATGCTCTGGACACGATAATTCTAAAAACTAGGTCATAGGTCAAGTTCGAGGTCACAGTGACCCAATTATGGTATGCGACACTTCGTCATCCCAAGATGCATCATCACACCAAATTTGAGATTCCTAGCTCAAATAATATAAGAGATATGCTCCAGACACAGTTATTATAAAAACTAGGTCATAGGTCAAGGTCTCAATGACCCAAACTGGTATGTGACACTCCGCCATCCCAAGATGCATTTACACACCAAATTTGGAATTCCTACCTCAAAGAATATAAGAGATATGCTCTGGACACGATATCTAAAAAACTAGGTCAGAGGTCAAGGTCACAGTGACCTGAAAATGGTATGTGACACTCCGCCATCCCACGATGCTCTTACACACCAAATTTGGAATTCCTACCTCAAAAAATATAGGAGATATGCACCAGACTCAATGCAGTTTCTAGAATCTAGGTCAGAGGTCAAGTTCGAGGTCACAGTGACACAATTATGGTACGCGACACTTCATCATCCCAAGAGGCATGTACACACCAAATTTGAGATTCCTACCTCAAATAATATAAGAGATAGGCTTTGGACACGATTATTCTAAAAACTAGGTCAAGGTCACAGTGACCCAAAAATGGTATGTAACACTCCGCCATCCCAAGATGCTTTTACACACCAAATTTGGATTTCCTACGTCAAAGAATATAGGAGATATGCACCAGACTCAATGCAGTTTCTTGAATCTAGGTCAGAGGTCAAGTTCAAGGTCACAGTGACCCAATTATTGTACGCGACACTTCATCACCCCAAGATGCATGCACACACCAAATTTGAGATTCCTACCTCAAGTAATATAAGAGATATGCTCTGGACACGTTTATTCTAAAAACTAGGTAAGAGGTCAAGGTCGCAGTGACCCGAACATGATATGTGACACTCTGCCATCCCAAGATGCATATACGCACCAAATTTGGAATTCCTACCTCAAAGAATATAGGAGATATGCACCAGACTCAATGCAGTTTCTAGAATCTAGGTCAGTGGTCAAGTTCAAGGTCACAGTGACCCAATTATGGTACGCGACACTTCATCATCCCAAGAGGCATGTACACACCAAATTTGAGATTTGTACCTCAAATAATATAAGAGATATGCTCCGGACACGATTATTCTAAAAACTAGGTCAGAGGTCAAGGTCAAGGTCACAGTGACCCGAAAATGGTACGCGACACTCCGTCATCCCAAGATGCATCCACACACCAAATTTGGAATTCCTCCCTTAAAGAATATAGGAGATATGGACCGGACATGAAGCGGGACGGACGGACGGACAGTGCGATTACTATATGCCTCCCAAAGTTCCTTTGGGGGCATAAAAAACTATAAACTCCATTTAAGCAGTTTGTTTTGGTGCAATAACACTTGTTATTCTGTTCACTTGGTTTCTGTGACGTCAGCGTCACGTTATATAACGCCAGTGTCACGTTATCACCCACGTTATCAAGGTAGATCCTCGATGTACATCCGTGGTCTGATTCCACGGAATTTCGCGGAATAGGCCGAGGCAGTTCTGATTCCTTCAGCAGGCATCGAACAAAGGAGTGGTAGTCATAGCCCTATCAGACAGGCATATGAGGGAGGCCTTATTAAATCAGGAAAAGGCAGTTACAGTAACATACAGCCTTTCGATAATCAGTCTGAAAGCAGAGTAGTGCAAAGCACAAATAATCAACCTAGGGGAGAGAATATGTCAGGTTTGCATGGTCTGTCCGATACCTATAAGGTTTGAAGCACTAATGCTCAAGTAAGGGGAGATAATACTTCATTTTTGCACGGTATGTCCGATAGCAGAGCAGTGCAAAGCACTAATGCTCAAGTAGGGGGAGATAATACTTCAGGTGTGCACGGTATGTCCAATAGCAGAGCAGTGCAAAGCACTAATGCTCAAGTAAGGAGAGATAATAATTCAGGTGTGCACGGTTTGTCCGATAGCAGAGCAGTGCAAAGCACTAATGCTCAAGTAAGGGGAGATAATACTTCAGGTGTGCACTGTATGTCCGATAGCAGAGCAGTGCAAAGCACTTATGCTGAAGTAAGGGGAGATAATACTTCAGGTGTGCACGGTATGTCAGATAGCAGAGCAGTGCAAAGCACTAATGCTCAAGTAAGGGGAGATAATACTTCAGGTGTGCACTGTATGTCCGATAGCAGAGCAGTGCAAAGCACTTATGCTGAAGTAAGGGGAGATAATACTTCAGGTGTGCACGGTATGTCAGATAGCAGAGCAGTGCAAAGCACTAATGCTCAAGTAAGGGGAGATAATACTTCAGGTTTGCACGGTATGTCCAATAGCAGAGCAGTGCAAAGTACTAATGCTCAAGTTAGGGGAGATATTTCTTCAGGTGTACACGGTATGTCCGATAGCAGAGCAGTGCAAAGCACTAATGCTGAGTAAGGGGAGATAATACTTTAAGTTTGCACGGTATGTCTGATAGCAGAGCAGTGCAAAGCACTAATGCTGAAGTAAGGGGAGATAATAGTTTAGGTTTGCACAGTATGTCCAATAGCAGAGCAGTGCAAAGCACTAATGCTGAAGTAAGGGGAGATAATACTTCAGGTGTGCACGGTATATCCGATAGCAGGGCAGTGCAAAGCACTTATGCTTAAGTAAGGGGAGATAATACTTCAGGTGTGTACGGTTTGTCCGATAGCATAGCAGTGCAAAGCACTAATGCTGAAGTAAGGGGAGATAATACTTCAGGTGTGCAAGGTATGTCCGATAGCAGACCAGTGCAAAGCACTTATGCTGAAGTAAGGGGAGATAATACTTCAGGTGTGTACGGTTTGTCCGATAGCAGAGCAGTGCAAAGCACTTATGCTGAAGTAAGGCGAGATAATACTTCAGGTGTGTACAGTATGTCCGATAGCAGACCAGTGCAAAGCACTTATGCTGAAGTAAGGGGAGATAATACTTCAGGTGTGTACGGTTTGTCCGATAGCAGAGAAGTGCAAAGCACTTATGCTGAAGTAAGGGGAGATAATACTTTAGGTGTGCCTGGTATGTCCGATAGCAGAGCAGTGCAAAGCACTAATGCGAAGTGAGGGGAGATAATACTTCAAGTGTGCACGGTTTGTCCAATAGCAGAGCAGTGCAAATCACTAATGCCAAAGTAAGGAGAGAGAATATCGCTAGAAGCCATGATTTGTCAGCAAAACACTAGTATTCAAGTTAGGGGAGAGAATATCCCGAGGCTACCCATTTGTTTTAACAACAGCAGAATAAAGGGTGGAGATTTGGTCAAAAAATATATTAAACCTAGCCTGAGTTCCAGTCTGATCATTTTCCCCCTTTTTCCCCCGTTTCTTGGTCGAAAATGACAATGTCAATATCTACCGAAATTAATAACGGACTACCAATACCATTTTATTATCTTAATTATTAGAATATTAGCTTAAGAAAATATTGGAAAATAATAAATTTTTACGGCTGAACCCAGGCTAGATTTACCCCATTCTGTTGTTTGATCAATGTATGCAGTGGCGAATCCAGAGGGGTTCAATGGGTTCGCTCGACCAGCCCCCCCCACCCCCATTTTTAAATATCCTATGAAAATGAAATAATTTGGTCTCACTGAGACCAAATTATTTCATTTTCATGGGATATTTAAGAAAAAATAGATAAAATCAGCAAAGCGAACCCCCTTTCCAGAAATCCTGGATCCGCGCCTGGTACATGTATGTTGATGCTTTCATTGTACATGAAATTCAATAAAATCGGACGCTTTCTTGCTGTGGACACTCAGCAAACACATACCTTTACGGCAACAGGTCATCCCGGAGGCTGTAAATGATAGAAATTCGGAATCATCGTGTTTGTTTGTTTGGTTTTTCGCTCCTTTATACCCCTATTCCACACAGGCCACGAATCGCCCGAATCGCCACGCATTGATTTTTTATTTATTCGGGGGGGGGGGGGGGGGGGGATTCGTGAGGTTTCATTAATTTTCTCCTCCAATCGTGATGTTCTACGAGTTAGTCCCGATTCAGATACGATGTCGTTACGAATATTCGGGGGACTCGGCTCATTTCAGCTAAACCGCGCAAATATTCATTACGATTTTCAAAATAACATTAGAACATGCTGCACGAAAGTTAAGGAATCAATTACGAATCAGTTAAGAATATACCGAATGCAGCACGTATTGGGCACGAATTACAATGTAACAGAAATCCGCGACGATTCGCGAGATTTTCTCTCACAATAGTTATAAAAAAGGCCCATATATGCTTAAGGGCATCAGTTCCAAAATGAATGTTCCTCGTAAAGCAGCAGTAGAATTGATCCTGCAACTTGAGTGTTGAAAACGGCTTCTTATTATAGCTAGAAGAAAACAACTACGTTAAAGTCGAGAGGCCCTGACCCAGACTCTTTGACTTGGAAAAATATGGCAGTTCGCCATTAGCAAAATCACCAGCCAGGAGCTACTGACTGATCCTGATTGTGCTCCAGAATCTGCAAAATCTGTTTCAACTTCTAGGACAGCTCACATGCGCGTGACGGGGTAATTATTCTTATATACTGAAGGACTTTAAAAACGCACCACCTGCTTAAATGCAAATTTATGTCGAAAATTTGATATTTTCATTATGTGAAAAATAAAATTGACAAGTTCCGTCATTTAGCTTGCATTCAATACGAAAATCGAAACGCTGTGGCTTATGATTGCCGTGGCGTCGCGATAATTCTAAGACAACTCAAATTCAAAAAGTCACAGAACCCCCATACCTTCCATTATGAACGAAAAAAAGTTTTCGAACCGATGTTTGTTCTTGAAAGCAAATGGAAAGACAAAATCAAATCATGAAGTTATAGGCCTTTAGCAACGTTCATAACGTCTACATGACGTCATTGATTTTTGACGCAATTGGCCGTTATATTATATCCTAAGGATCACAAATAATTAAAATCTTTTTGTTGCCAACAGATACTCCTCAATCAGTTGCATAAGAGACAAAAGTATCGCGGCATACGCGGACGTCACCCGCCTGTTATTGATGTTTGAAAATTTAAGACTGACGTTAGCAAAGAAACGCTGCGAGTGGGAGTGTAATAAAACAATTATTTCTAAGACTTTTGTGTTTTTCTATTTGTTAAGACATCTGGCTACCACCTAAAAGTGTTTGTTTTCAAATTGAATCAAATTCACAATTGTCAGACGACAATTGTTGAAAAACATTAACGTCGATATTACGTCAGAATGAACAGCATGAGCAAATCGAAATAATGGCAAATCATGGTCCTTTTTGCAAGAGGATAAAAAATGATAAAGAAAACATACTCAAATTAATCATGTGGAAGAGACAGAGAATGTAAAATGGTGCGTTTTTAAAGTCCCTCAGTATATTAGGGGAAATCCTTCTACTATCTCTTCCTTGGTATTATTGCTTGGCTTAATCTCCCGATTCCCCACAAATGAGCTAAGAGTAGCTACGAATGCCCCAAAACGCCTCCGAATCGATTGCGATTCAGTTACGATGTCCAAGAATGCCTTAGGAATTTCACGGGTACGAATCACGCACGATTTTTCGAATCGGGGAATTCGTGGCCAAAGTTTTGAACAGTTCAAAACTTTTGAGCCGAATTCCCGATAGACCTATGAATTGCAGGAACTCACTACGGACTGTGCGAATCAGTTAAGATCTTCACGAACTGAGTACGATTCAGCCACGAATCTAAATATTTGTCAATTCGTGTAAATTCGTGGGATTCGGGACCTGTGTGGAATAGGGGTATTACGTCCCAAGTCAAAAGCTATGGTCATGGCGGGACGATCAGTTCACCTAACCACATTTTTTCCTAGGCAAGCTTGAACAAGCAGTTAACCAGTACTTCATGCACATACTTTCGCTTGTCTCTGACAACAACCCTTCTTGAATGATTCAGTGGAAGGGAGGAGACTTATCATAGAAATTATTTCATGATCAATCTCCACGAAAGTATGGGACCGGGCCGGGCTCAGGAATCATCGTGTGATCCGAACCTTTACGTATATCGTATTCCACAACTCAGACCTCCAGATAAGAGTGTCTCACGTGTATTAAGATATTTTTCTAAAGCAAAGAGTATGTTGTTGGTACTTAAAAGAACCGCCTCAATGAGGCGGTTCTTATGAACACCAAAACATGCTTATACTGTAAATTAGAAAAATTTTCGCGAGAATTTTATTTATTTTCGCGAATAGCGTCACAGTAAAAGGCCTATTTGCGACGTTATGAAAAAATCACAACGGGCATAATTTATCTATAATTTATTTATAGCTGTTAACGGCAGAATGATTTAGCTATTTCGCGAGGGCTTTATTTTCACGAAATTTCGCATACTTTTATGCGAAGTTTCGCGAAAATAAAACAAATTTCCAAATTCAAAGTATTAAAAGATAAGAAAATATTCACAACTTTCGGCTCAAAAATGTATCTGGACTTTTGCATAAACAATACAAAACAAAGTATATCCTAAAATAGTGTATAACCTATGTACGACCGCTGAAAATGAACAAATATGAAAGCACAGGTTTCGTATTTTGCGCTTTTTACTACAACTGTGATGGAAAGCTAGAATATTGTTACACACTTTAAGCAGTTCTCAAAATAATTTCTATACTGTAACTGTCGTCTCAACGCCACCAGCATTTTCTCGCCCAATTATTGCTCAAGAGTCAAAACGCCATGCGGAATTTCCTTATCCAATCCACGTGACCTGTTTATCCCATCCACGTGACTTCAAATTATAACAGTTTAGACTGTTTTCAGAGCAACTCACGCCTAAATATTATGTAGAAATATCAAACGGCAATATTAAGTGTGTTCGCCATTTTCGCATTGTTGAATGATGTCAAAAACATTTCTGACGTCACTAAAATGCAACAACAATGTGACGCACGTTATTGACACAGTTTGGTGCCACGACGGCTTTGTCAATAGATACTGATACCAACGTCAGATTCAAACCCAAAAACAAAACCGAAGCTTGAAATGCTATATCGCATCCGTTCTTAGATGCTACCTATATTTAAACCCTTTTCTGCATCTGGAAAATTCGTTGGGGAACTTATTTTATAGATTGGAACAAACGCAAAAAATCTATAAAAAAAAATGCGGAACTGACAGATTTCATATTAAACCTTAAAAAGTCAAAAAGTGGGCGATTAAAAGTATCCATCATGATGTATTGTTGTGGGACAAGGAAATGCCACCCGAGGACAAGAATAAATCGTCAGAAACGAGGCTCTATGTATTGTTGTGGGACAAGGAAATGCCACCTTTGGACCTGAATAATTTCGTCAGAAACTCGGCACAGCCTCGTTTCTGACGAATTATTCTGGTCCTCGGGTGGCATTTCCTTGTCCCACAACAATGCATATGAAGGATACTCTTAGTCCCGGTTGCTTGTATATTTAACGGAGCTCACCTTTGACTCATTTTTACTTAAGAAATAGATTCGCGCTCGCAGTGATTTGTTGCTTTTGCACTTGCTGGAGGTTTAGTCGTTAAAGTGAATAAATCATTAAGCTACAAATCACTGCGAGCGCGAATTTATTTCGATTCTAACAGACAAAAAGATTAAAAATACGAACGAATCCTTCATAGTCTATAACGATTCCGCCATCTTAAACAGACTGTCAGAATTTCCCGCAACTCTTGTTTAGCCTGAAACTCGCATTTTTACGTACATTTTGAACGTCCAATAGTTGTAAAAACGACGTTACAGTAGGGCGGTAACTAAGGCCGTCGTCAAGATTTTAAAAAAATTCTGCATCCGCCGTTGGGACTATATCTTGTCTAAAAAATCTAGCTTGAAAATCACACTACTTCCGCCGTTTTCAAACACTTTGAAATCACATATCTGGCTTTAGTTCGTAAACCCGTTTGGTATTTTGAAAACTTCAACCCTAAATACACGATGGAAAACACAAATAACGACACCAACAGCGATATCAACGGCTTGAATGTCTTCCGAAAGCGAGCACCATAAACGCTTATTGCAACTTCCGCTGAACATTGCATTTTTATTTTTTGGAATACTTTTTGGCACCCAATTTAAATTTTGGCATATTTTTAATATGTTGTAAGAGAGATATCAATCTACATGTCAGCAGAGTGGCATATTTCCAGTTTATTCGGTATCGTCGTTATTCCACAACAGAGTCAGCGTTGTTTGTAGCTTTCATAAAAATCACGCATGCGCGATGCGCTACCTTACAATATTGCTAGATCTACCGATGTGCAACCATTGACTGACAACTGCCCACACGAAATCACCAAATGGAAACGTGTATTCGATTGACTCTTTCATGTTAACTGCCAAAAATGGTCACCAATGTACAATTATGCAGGTAACAAGTTTGTTTTGTCTACATATTGTTTAAATTCCCAGATATTTTGCGCCCAAGTTGGATGATAAGGGTGCAAAAAGTCTGGTAAACTCGGGCTGAAAAGTGCCAAGATGCGTGTGTACTCGCCGTTAGAGCCAATACACAACTGTGTAGTAGACCTACGAGTAAATAACCAAATAACACTCTACACATTGTCGTGCTGAGACATGGTTTTTACGGCGGCTTGCCGCCGTTCTAATAGCGCTTTAGATCTAAATAATTCACCAATCAGAAGCATTTTTAAATCGTAATATTCATCACACCAACTGGAAAAAGATGCTCTCATTGGTTGATACTATGAATGTCCATACAATCTTATTAAACATGAAACTAAACTTGAAAACATACATGTAAACGGCAGAGAACCAGTCTGTGCACTGGGTCTAAAAATGCAAATGCATTAACGACCCAATCTCGAATATAGGTCCACCCCCGATGTACAGCATTTGTAAATTGCTGTCAACTATCATTGTTTACATGCCTTGCACACAGTAAAGAAGTGCATTAGCCTATAAAATAACCCACTAAAGCCGAAAGGACTTTACACTTCACGCTATTTAAATAAAATATTTGTAACTTTTCTAATTCCCTTATCTGGACATGATTATAGTCTGTTTCATATCTTTCGACAATAGTCTTTTTTTGGCCGTTATACGGTTATATTCCCAATGCCAAAACGGTTCTTTTCTCCTATGTTCGGATGAAAAAATCCCAATTTCAAGTCGGAAAATATCAAAGACAAAATCATCGTTTTGTAGAGTAAATTGTGTTAAAAATTGTTTATTTATTTGGGTTCCCGTTCGGACATTTTCAACGACTATTGGCATATCAGTCGTGCTATTACAATGTAAATCCTCTCGTAGCATTATAAGGGCCCAAGGGTGTTGTGCCCTCTAACGATCGGCATATCAGCCGTGGTTTACTTCTTTGCTTCAACAGGTAATTTCCCCTGTAGGTACAACAATCAATTAAAACTTGTTCTCCGGATGCATAAAAAGATAAATACCAACTAGCTGATACAATTAGGTAGCTTAATTTCGTGTGTAAGAATGGGTTTCTGGACATCTCGGCCCCTAACAAACTCGGCCCCTGACAAACTCGGCCCCTAACAAACTCGGCCCCCACAAATTCGGCCCCTAGCAAACTCGGCCCCTAACCAACTCGACCCTATGTAATATGAGCCAGTGCATGAGATTCCCAAAAATGTGCGACCAGCAACGCCTCAGATCAGCCTGCGCATACGCGCAGTCTGATCAGAGCCTTTGCTAGTCGCTTGAGTATTCTATGATTGTTACGCTACTGACAGAACACCACTGTTTGACCATTTGGAGTTCCTAAGCTTTAAATTAGCTGCACAGGGTCGACTGAGTCTACACATTTATATCTAATATTCAAAATATTTTTTATTGAATATAGGCCCTATATCGCTTTATATACTGACGTTTAGACAAAGTTATATTTCATTCCTACCATATAATAAAATACTCTGTCTATCTTTCAGACCATCCATCTGCCCATCCATACATTGGACTTAAACTCGATTCTTTATGTTTTTCACATTGATTTTCGGGGATAACTTTTTTCTTATTAATTTTATCAAACCGTGTTCGCGATGAAAATTGTAGAGAAAAATTAGCGCCAATTTCTCCAAACGGTTCTAACGTCCAAAATGCAGCAGTTAACTCTGTGCATAGATGCACTCTCATGCAAGTTAACAGTACAGCAAAATTCAGATTAAATATGATGTGTTTTATGATTTGACAATATAGCTAACAACACTAAAAAATCCCAATTGTAGGCGTTTTCGCGCTAAAATCGCAATTGCAGGGGTATGTGTCATTGTCCCAAAATGGTGAATATAAACCATTGATTTCTAAAAAAAACTTAACAAGTGAATTTAATTTATTCCATTGCAATGGCGTCAAATTAATCGCGAATTTGCACGTAACCTTTGGGTTCAGGCGATTGAGCTAGCCCTGGCCGGCATATGCATTTTCTTACAAGAACAGTGTAACTATCGGTAAAGTCTCTTCTATCAATTACGAGTAGTTAAATGGTCACATGTGCGGATCCAGAGGGGGGATAGAGGGTCCGCACCCCCTCCTGGGAAAAAAAAAGTTCTATGGGTTTCTAGAATAAGTATTTGGACCCCCAGACCCCGACCCCCCCCCCCCCTGAATAGATTGGACCCCCCCCCCCCCCGAAACCTTGTAAAATTATAGTTTTCTTTGAAATAAACCATTGATAAGCCACTGTAAAACTGTAAAAGTTGAGGACAAAAAAAAGACAAAAACCGTTGTCAGAGCTGTTTTCTGACAGTCGGACCTGGACCACCCTGGCAAAAATTCCTGGATCCGCGCATGGGTCAGCCAGCATCCAAACTCGGGCCACTATCGGTCTGTCAGCAAAATGTCATTCGGATGGCGTTTCAGTGGCGGGCCGATAATGGCCCGATTGTACGTGCTTACTGGGTGTCGATCAGTTTTGAATCCTATATGTATTTATTCCTCGATCCTGGCTATATTCTTTTCTGGTGTTCAGTTTGTTTCAGTGAACGTTTAATTTTACATTAATTTATTGTCAACACCCCCCATTTTCCTAAAAACTAAGGACTTAAAACATTGTTCCCAAACCCTTGCTGGTGAATGCTTAAATTAAAAAAAAGATTCAGATGCATATCGCTCAGCGAAAAGAGTTAGATGTGCACAAAACCAAGCAAAAGAGAGACAGAAACAGGACCACAACTTCGCTGGTTTTAGATTCCAGTATGCAAAGGGGTAGATGGGAATTGCGTCTAAACCAGCGAATTTGGTTGCGTTTATCGTCAGTATTTGAGAGCCGCCGAATATCTTTTTTAAAGATATTTCTTGTTTGTTATGTCACTGTCTATCAGTGACCGAGTGAGCTGGTGAGCACGAGGACCACCTTTTGAAAATGAGCTGCCATTTCCAAATGCAATTTTCAATGTAGTTTGACAGACTCGTAATTTCACACTTCACATTTCTTTCTTTCTTTCTTTCTTTATATTCTGCAACACCCCCTCGCGAGGATTACGTGCAGGTGTGATTACGTCTTACTGTCACAGTACTAAGTGTAAGAAAAAGAAAAAAGTAGATGATAGCGGTTAAAAGTTCATATACAAGAAGATAAAAACAGGTTAAAAACAGTTTTTGTTGAGTTATGGGGTGTGGTGGTTATGCGCCCGCACTGCCACACTGAACTGATCCAGAGTTGGCAGTAGTACTATCTGGGCTGGAAGTTGGTTCCAATAGACAACAGTTGAGGGGAAGAAGGAAAATTTATAATAATTTGCTGTAGTATGAATTTGACGGAGTGCAAGGGGGTGGCGAGTATGGCGTGTAGATCTCATGGGTTGTTCAAAGTATGAAGGTATAGGTATGGCAACCAGGCCATGTATAATTTCCATGGTAACCCCCAATTTTTAGGCATTTTCTTTTTACTGAATATCTCAATAAAAATTCCAAAGGGAATTTAATCACATTAAAACACTATGTTTACTCTGTTTCAAATTTTCGGCCACTTGGCCTTTATCAAGAAACAATCACATTAAAACACTATGTTTACTCTGTTTCAAATTTTCGGCCACTTGGCCTTTATCAAGAAACAATCACATTAAAACACTATGTTTACTCTGTTTCAAATTTTCGGCCACTTGGCCTTTATCAAGAAACAATCACATTAAAACACTATGTTTACTCTGTTTCAAATTTTCGGCCACTTGGCCTTTATCAAGAAACAATCACATTAAAACACTATGTTTACTCTGTTTCAAATTTTCGGCCACTTGGCCTTTATCAAGAAACAATCACATTAAAACACTATGTTTACTCTGTTTCAAGTGGCCAAGTGGCCGAAAATTTGAAACAGAGTAAACATAGTGTTTTAATTTTCTTTTTACCCTAAGGCTTTCCAGTTCAGGCCTACAACCTTTGGTCTAGGGGCCAAACTGATATATATGGGCTATTTTTCGAGTTTGTTGCACCCCCCAGGAAGAAAAACTTGGTTACTATTTTCAGCTAGGGGCATGTCTTGGGGCATTAGAAACCCATGTTTTACTAAGTTTTCTGTGGTCAGCTTTCTGTAAATGGCCTGTAATCAACGTTACCCTACTAACATTGAAAATAGTAGTACTCAAAATACAAGACTAATAGGATTTTTTACAAAAATATCAATGAAATTATTTGAGCTTTAAATGGTTGATCGTGTCATAAACATCAATTGCAGACATCTGTGAGATGTATTTCTGCTCATCAGTGTTACGTACGTTACATTTTATACAAAATTGCAGATAATGACTTTAGAGATTGTATATAAGAATGAACCATGTTCCCCAACCCCAGAAGGAAAAGCTTGGTTACTATTTTCAGTCAGAGACATGTCCTGGGGCCTTAGAAACCCATGTTTTTTTTTCTAATTTTTCTTAGGTCAGTCGTCAGTAAAAGACCTGTAATCAATGTTACCCTAATAACATTAAAATACCAAACAAACAAGACAAGATCAATAGAATATTTTCCAATAGTATCAATGAAATTATTTGAGCTTTACACGTTTCAGCTAGACATAAATATCAATTGCAAATATCTGTGATATGTACTTCTGCTCTCCAGAGTTACTTATGTTACATTTTTTTATGAAATTGCAGATAATAACTTAAAAGATTGCATATCAGAATAAACCATGTTCCACAACCATAAATGTGTAATAAAGATTTCGATTCAAATGATGAATTTTCATTTTCACATATTTGAAGCAATTTATAAATTGCAACTGACAATAAAGTGTAGTAAAATAAATATTTCAAGATGCTTATAAGCGTCTCACTTCTACTGGCGTACATATTTTATTTTCGTCCATTTACATTGCACTGGGATGGGCACTGTCTTCTTTCATCTCTTTCACAATGAAATTAAATAGCGACTAAACAAACAGGTTTAACGACCATGGATATTTAATTTCTGGCAATATATAAATAAGGTAACGCAGGTAACAAAATTATGTTTTGCATAAATGGATAAAGATAATAGAATTTGTGGAGAATTGACTCAAATTTTTTGCCTTTGCCCGACTACACGCAAGGTAAAATTTAAGTCTACTCTCAACATGTTTTAATAACTTCAATTACAGACAAATTATTCTAATAAACACTAAAATAAGAGTTTTGTATGTTTGGTTCTGTTACTTTGATATGGCTATTTGCATTTTTTGTCAATGGTTCATGGCAAAATAAATAATATTTACTTCATGATTCAAATATTGGACTGAAGATACCGTATATCAATTAGTAATCAAAAGTAAAAATATCAAAGCAATATTTCCTGCATCTGATGGCAGGGCAGAGATGATAGTGCACGGTGTCTTCCAGAGCATGGGCTTTCTGTTGATTTTATACAGAGAAAGACAAATCTTAAAACTAATAAAGTTCTGGTTAAGCCTTCTTTTAACAAGCGCGAATGGATAACAGATTGGTCAGATTTGATGATTACTGTTTTACAAGTTATATACCCTTTACACTAAATGTATATGTAAGGTCAGTCAATAACATACGTAACAGCACACTTCCATTATTTTAGCTTAAATATATTTTTCCTGCAAGTTCTGGCTCTTTTTGCCATTAGAAGTATTCTATCAGGCTTGAAAAAAACTATGTTTGCTAAAAAGTGAGTATGACCAGGAAATGTCACAATCGCAGACTGATGACTAATCAACGGTACTGTGAAGAAGAGGCACAGAACATTTTAGGTCTTGTCTGCATTTTGCTATACATGTAATCTAAAATTTCTAACTCATATTTTAAAGACTGCAAACATAATATCAATTAAGTATTTATCAGAACAGAAGTAGCATGGTTTATACCCAAATGTACCTGATGTTTTGTAGATCTAGCCTAAACAGGTTTTCTTGTATGCTTAATACATTTAATTTTTACTGTTGGCAATTACATTTTGAAAACAAATAACAACAATGTTTCATCTGTTACAATTGCAATCTTCTCTACTTTTGTTAAGCACGATTCTTTTATATCATATTGTAATGCTTACTTTTTTTATTATATTATACAGCAATTTTGAAAGAAATTATTTTGGTTGTTAATTAAGAAAAGTTAAGGTAAAGCCATACTCATAGACTGAAAAACATAGTATGTGGTAACACTAATTACAAACCTATAAAGATATTTCATGGTAACATTAATTGCAAATCTTTTGTCATTTATTGAATCTTTTTGAAAGTCCATTTTCAGGAGTTACAACTTGAATCATAAACATGACACAACAGAATTAAGCAACGAAAATGTGAATTATACTGCGGATAACAGCTTGTAGACAGCATTTTAGCATTCTTGTACCCATTTGTTAATACTAACAGTGTTTGAGGGCTGTCTTGTCTACAGTGAAAGGAAATTATTTCTATTCAATTTTAAGTGTAGTGCCATATTAAGATTACAACTATTTAGTACTGTATGTTGCCAGTTACAAGTGCTAGCTAATCTCGTATATTGCACTAGTTAATACATGTAATATGAAACTGTAATATAAAGACAAACCTTATATCCAACAAATCACGGTTTTAGCAAACTGACATGGTCGAAAAACATATTCATTATATGTTAGGATGGCGAGCATCCCAACTAAGGAATTATTTCTACATCATGCAAATCAGAAATATTAAAACAATTATGTTTGTAAATTTGTAGTAGATACATCTTTCGTGATGTAATTTCTCAAAGCATGAGACATGACCTCAAATTAACTGATACAAGACTGGGTATACACTGAAGCTGTCAGCTGATACAATGTGCAGGCCCCCTAGTAGACTCTCATGAAATTAAAGGTTTTTTATAAAGGCTATTTTAGGCAAAATAAAGGTTGTTTCATTGAAATTCTAACAAAAATAAAGAGCAAATTAACATCAAATTTTCTAGATAACTGTTATCGGATCCTGATCTTTATTAATCCATGTTATGATAGATGGTGGTATGAAAGGGGTGCAGCAAATCCTTAGGCAATAGATTTATAGACCATTAATCACAAATCCAAAATGGAAATACAATGTACTGTGTTGTTTTTTAATCCCTAGTTCAAAACCTCGCTTTTCAACAAAGGATTGTGTTAAGCAGTGTTGTATTGAAAAATAAATCTCATATTTCCTAATCTGGAAGGGGGGTTCGGGGGTCCTCCCCCGAAAAATTTTGAGAACCAAGAAAGCAGGAGAAGCCATCTCTGGTCATTTTGTAAGGACAATTTTACCTTCAGTAAATGAACAATTTCAGAGGATATTGCTCCCATTTAATGTAAGCTCTTTTTTAAATATAAAATTTAGACAGATATGCATATTGTAGATGTATTAGTCTTGGGGTGTAGATAACACTGTTTAGATTTGATGACATTAGAAAATCGGGACACTATTCAAAAATCAATAAACCCAATAGATGCTTTCCATTAATATTTGTTGGAGCAGTTATTGCAGTTGGTAGGATGTCCAACCTAATGTCTCGAGTTTTGCTGGTTCTATTCTCAGATTGGGCACATTCTTTCATTAGTTGTCAGTTACTACAGTAGTGAAAGATGAGCACTGAGTACTAGTGAAAGGATTTGGATTAAACCAGCCTAGGAAAAGGTAGGTTAGGATTAACAAGCCATTCTGACATTACCTCGGTCGTTAAGCATAGATGCAAAGTAAGAAATCAACCCAAAAGCATTCATATTTATCTAAGCTCACTCTTTTTTATTGCTGCCTAATCTGAATCCTCAGAAAAATTGACTATAAAAGTCACCCTGGTGCAATAAGGTAGGTATAGAAATAATGGTCTGAGGATGATACAGCTCAAGATGTCACAGTCACATTACTTGTCAACATATTTATGGTATATTTCTTATGTTCTAACTGATCTTGCAAAATCAAAAGTTTATTAATCAAAATAAAGGTTATTAAAGGTTTTTCAGCCAAATTAAAGGTTAAAAGGATTGCAACCAAATTAAAGGTTTTTAAAGGTTTTAACGGTTCCACTAGGGGGCCTGAATGTGGTGAATGACAGCTGCGTGCGTAGCATGTTTACATCGTTGAATAACCTCATTAAGAGCCTTTGTCACCGAAAAACCAACCAAGACACACTTACCCTAATAGGATATTTTCCAATAGTATCAATGAACTTATTTGAGCTTTAAATGTTTGTCGTAGACATAAATACTAATTGCAGACATCTGTGAGATAGGTTTCTGCTCGTCAGCGTTACGTATGTTAAGTTTTATACAAAATTGCAGATAATGACTTTTTAATTTCATATTAGAATAAAACATTTTCCCCAACCCTAATTTTGTAAGGTCTCAATTATTAAGGTAAATTACCATTTAAACATATTTGCAGCTGTTTATAACTTGTAACTGTAGTGAAATAAATATTTAAATACGCTTATTAGCATGTAACTTGTCTTGCCTTACATATTTTCTATCCTGATTTCATATGGTAACGTAATTTACAGGCCTATTACGAGTTTGACGAAAGGAAACGTAATAAAACATTCAGTCCAATATTTGAATCATGAAGTAGATATTATGTTTATTGTAATGAACCATTGGTAAAAAATCTGAAAACTGTCAATTCAATCAAAATTGCAAAACTCTCGTCTTTTATTGTTTATATAGAATAATTTGACTCTAATTGCAGTTATTTTAAAAAAGATAGAGAGTAGACTCAAATATAACCTTGTCGACAAGTTATGTCGTCAGGCTAAGGAAGAATTTGAGTCTACTTTCCACACTTTTGTGTTTTTATCTATTTATGCAAAGGACAATGCTGTTACCTACGTTACCTTTTATATATTAACAGCAACAAACTTTCCATCGTCGTTGACCCTGTGTATTAAATCATTATTTTATTTCACTTTGACAGAGATGAAAGAAGACATTGTACATTCCAATGCAATGTAATTCAGGTCAGATAGAAAATATGTACGCCAGTAGAAGTAAAGTGCTAATATGCATATTTAAACGTTAATTTTGCTACCTCTATCGCCAGTTACAAGTTATAAGTCGCTTTTATATGTAAGAATGAACATTCATAATTTGAATAGAGATCTTTATCACATATTTAAGGTTGGGGAACATGGTTTATTCTAATATGTAATCTATACTGTAAAGTCATAATATGCAATTTCATAAAAAATGTAACATAAGTAACTCTGACCAGCAGAAATACACTCCACAGATGTCTCAAATTGGTGTTTAAGTCTAACTTAAACATGTAAAGCTCAAATAATTTCATTAATACTATTGGGAAATATCCCATTAGTCTTGTATTTTGTGTTGCTATTTTTAAAGTCAGTAGGGTAACATTCATTACAGGCCATTTACAGATAACTGACCAAAGAAATCTTAGTAAATCATTGGTTTCTAAGGCCTCAAGACATGTCCCTGACTGAAAATAGAAGCCAAGTGTTTCTTCCTGCGGTTAGGGAACATGGTTCATTCTCATATGCAATCTATAATGTCATTATCTGAAATTTCGTATTAAATGTAACATACGTCATGCGTTGAGCGAAAATATATCTCACAAATGTCTGCAATTAAAGTTTATGACTAGATCGAACATTTAAAGTTCAAATAATTTCATGGATACTTTTGTAAAATATTTTATTAGTCTTGTTTTTTTGTAAACTACCATTTTCTATGTTAGTAGGGTAACGTTGGTTACAGGCCATTTACAGAAAATTGACCACAGAAAACTTAGTAAAACATGGGTTTCCAAGGCCCCAAGACATGTCCCTGACTGAAAATAGTGGCCAAGTTTTTCTTCCTGGGGGGTGCAACAGAACTCAAAATTTGAGATTTGGCCCCTACACTACTTGTTTAAAAACAACATCTGAATGTATTTTCTGTTTTGATGACTTCCATCTTATATTTTATCACTTCACATGCAAAAAGAACTGATCAGCAAGATAGTTTGTGAAAGACACCTGTTTGAAATATGTGGTGTTCTTATATATTTTAAATAGACAATTTACCAGCCGCGTAGTGCAGCCAGATGTGTGTCTGACTGCAGATCCAGGGGTTGTGAGTTGGATCACGGCCTGCAGGTCCCATACTTTCGTGGAGATTGATCATGTAATAAGTTCTACGGTCATTCTCCTCCCTTCCACTGAATCATCCAAGAAGCAGAGAAAAAGACTAACAGGGGCCTAGAAGTCCAGTGCCCCTAAATTTTGGGCTGGGCGCCTAAAACTAAAATGTTAAGGGGCCCAGCTTTCCCCTGAAAAAAAGGGTATTATGTAAATGTATGAAGTCTTGTCAAATTGGACACCAGATGTTGGAAGTTTACAAATCTTCATTCAGCTATTTACAAATACTGTCACTGTTTACAAACGCCAATCACGACTGCAGCAGACAATTAACATATAAGGTATGATATTCCTTGAGAATCGTCTGCCAGCAGACAATTCTCATGAAATACCATGCCTTATATGTTAATTTTGAAAAAGCAGCAAAATTTGAAATTGTCATCTGTTGCAAATTATGAGTAGCGCTTTATGGGTTACTATGGTAAATAATTAGAGGAATACAGATTTTGAGGGTCTAGTATTTAAAGCAAAACTAATGTTTGGCAATGCTGTTGAAATTTGTTTAATTTTCTGCCGAATCCTGGGTCCCTTAGTTTTTGGCTGGGCCCCTAATCATTTTGTTTTAGGGGCCCAGCTTGCTTCTGCAAAAAAAGGTTAGTCTGTATCCCTGAGAAGTACTTGTTATCCGCTTGTTCAAGCTTGCCCAGGAAAAAGTGTGGTAAGTGAACTGACCATCCCGCCATGACCATAGCTGTTGACTTGGAACATAAAGCAACAACACAAACAAAACAAAATAGACATTTTAGTCAATCGAAAAGCAATAATTGACTTTATAAAGAAAGACCTAAATTGCTTTAACATGGTTTTGTCTTAAGTTGATGATAGTTAACAAGGAGCAGATTCTTTGGACTGACTGCATGATGTTAATGTTTTAAAAATTAAGTGGGGGTCACTGAAACAGATTCCAACCAATATCTGTAAGGAAATATGGGGTATGTCAGGAGAGCTGTGTCAAATATTTTGCTTTAATTTTTCTTAACTCTATTCTATGTCAAACATATTGTCCAAAGATAGTTCTTAAGTGACCTATAGTCTATAGATGAGGGGCTGGATGGGGTATCATGATAAGTGAATAATGGCCTTTTTATATAATGAAAAGTGAATAATGAGCCAAAAAATAATGAATAGTGAATATAGAGGACCTAAAAAATAATGAATAATCCTATTTTTTAATGTATAGAAGAAAAAATTAATGAATAGTGAATAATCAGATTTTAATGAATAATGCTAACAAATCATTTTGTCGCATCACTGCCCATTGTGTTATAATAAAATAATTTTAATGAATAATTGGTCTTATTTTAATGATAACTCAAAACTTTTAATGAGATGAATAATGGGCTAAATTTTTAATGAATAGTGAATACCAGACCCCCCCCATCTCCAGACCCTCATAGATACACAATTATTAATTGTTTCCAAGAAGATTAATAAGTTGCTAAAGAACCCTTAGGGTCACTGAAATCGGTCCTTCGAGGATAGTATCGGTGCAATCAAGTCAGGTCCACCTATTATCTGATTGAGCCTCGAGGTGATACAGGTTATACTTTCCAAGAAAATATTGTATACTGGGTCCGAGTTATTTATCAAGTTCCAAAATCACATCTTTTAAGGTTCTCAAAAGAACTTCCCCAATGAGATGGTTCTTTTTAGCATCCATCTGATTGTTTAAGTAAAATAATTCTATTTTACCCTAAAATTATAGACCTATGATTGCATACAATATATGTACATGTGTTCAGTGCCCGTGACTGCTGATTTGAACTTTTATTTAACTTCCTGTAAAATTTTAAAAGCCAATAAAGTCCAATCCTGTACTCTGACACTAAGACTGCCAGTCTGTCTGATAAGACCTCTAAACTGCGGCCCATCACCATATGACCACACTGATTGTTGGACATTAATACAAACTTCATTATTGAAGAGGCAGAACTAAAGCTATTTTAATTTTGTATATGCTTTGAAATTGTCTTGTCTTCTGATTTTTCAAAAATCTATCAGGAACACCACCAAAGTGTGTCAAACACTCTGATCTGGATCAGGTCCTATGTTTTGTGGGCCTGATCTGGGTCAAAACTGTTTGCAAATGTTAACAAAATAGTCAATTATTATAGTTTGTCATCAGCAGTCACTAAATGCCTTACATATTTTTGACGGTTACAGATGTTGAAATCTTCACTTAATCATTTTAATGCAAATTGGCAATAATTGAAATTATAAAAATAAAAATACAATATATTCCATTCCTTACACACATGTATCATACTCCAAATTAACAGGCTGACCTACATGTCCACTGTAATGTAATAAAATATGTTGTGGGGATTTTTAATAATATATTAAAAGTCCAAAATATTACCTTGCCAATGTTATCAAAAGCGAAATCTGTTGGTTCGTGTTAAAAAAGCTAAAACTTAAAAGAGATATCATAAAAACCATAAGCAGTTGTAACAGTTTGAAAATCAGTATCATAAGGAAAATCATTCAATCAATGCCCTAGCTAATCTGTGTACATGTATATTTATTTACATTTCAGATATCTCAATCAACAGTCCATTATGCAGATATGTACAGCATGCTGCCAACAGTTCAAGACACCTTCGAGTTGATGACGTCCCAGTCATAGTTCTTATCAGAGTAAACACAAAAGTATTATAGAGGACTCGTCATCATTTAGACTGTATGAAAAAAGGATATTGTCGAACCATTCTGTGTTTTTGTTTGTGTTAAAACCAGGAAGTGATGGATTTTGCACCAGCATGCATAAAGGTTCTACATGTACATGGTCTCGGGAGTATTTTTAGCTATTTACATTCCGTGCTTTCTACATGTTGTTCAAGTTTTCCGTGATGATACAAATTTGACTGTCACAGCCCAAGTTCCGCATATTGTCTGAGAGCATTTATGATGTGCAATGTACAAATGCTGCCAACAGTACCAGTTCTAATTTGTCAGAGAACATTGACCATTTAACCCATTGTATGCTGAAAACTGCTAAATGGGTAGTTTGTCAAACTGTGAAGACTGAAGTGAATTGCTGCATAATGTGACCTTTCATAAGGGTCTACACTTTTTGCTGAGGTCAAAACAGTTTTCAGGATCAGAAATACCTTATAGTTTGGAAATAATTCTGACCTGTAATTAACCCCATTACCCTATTACTCCATAATAACACCTTTTGACGCCTTTGAAATATTATGGAAAATGGAGCATTTGCTCTTTTGGAGCAAATGCTCCATTTTCCATAATATTTTGAAAAGTATTCAAAGTTTTTAGCTTAATTTTTCTTGATTTTTTCAATGCTATCTAAAAATAGAAAATGATGTCTTGATCTAAAAATAGCCTATGGAGTAAAGTGTTAAAATACATGAAATATATAATGGACATTCCCATACTTGTATAATAAAATTGATATATGGGGCTCAATCCTCATCACGAGATAACCTATCTATGGGGCTTCCGACCAATTCAGCTCAGCATAAAAAATGAAATGCTGCAATATGCAAATTTTCTAGGATATATATAAACTTTGAAGGCAATAAAATCGCATTTAAAAGGTCATGATAAGCGGAATCTTTCAAATGATCATTTCATATTAAACTGATGCCAAGGGCTTGTTTAATGATCAATTTCAAATGAAATGATCACTTAAAACTTGTAACAAGTGTAAGATAATCTATGAATAATATGTAAGATAAAGCACTTCTATTCAGGCTTAAATGAAATATATGCGTGGTTCCTGTTGCCTACCTACCCTAATTTGTTTGCCCCTACCCTAAACATTAAAATGTTCTTTGGAGAAAAAATACCTAAAATGGGACCTTTTTCAGATTTTGTCACTATTTTCTTTGTTAAATGTTATAACAAAATTTAATAATTTCCCTAGCTACCTACCCTAAATTTTGTTGGTATGCAACAGGAACCACACATATATTTCATTTAGGCTTCATGCTTTTTGCTTTGATAATCCCTCTCTTTTCACTACTTATCCCCACGCTTTCAAAAAAACATGGGGATATTGCAATCGTCTCCGTCCTTCCGTCTGTCTGTACTCACTAGTGGACCCTTGTTGGGTACTTTAAATTTCCGAAATTTATAGTTTTTAAAAATCAATTACAGAATAAAACTAATTTGCATATAAAGGGAGCTAATTTACTCAAAATGCGGTTTATTCCGTAAAAATCACTGGATTTGTCCCTGGGTACTTACGCTTTCTTGGCTACTTTTTCTAACACTGTAAGTACCCATGAAGTATCTAACTGTAAGAGCTTCTGTCCGTCACGTTATCTCCTCCTAAACCATTGGACAAAATCCAACCAAATTTGGTGTGTGAGTTGCTCATATGAATGGGGCATGCAACAGCACTTTCTTTACCCCGCCCTCTGGGGCCCTGAGGAGGGGCCAAAAGGTCAAATGTCATTAAATATCCTTAATTTTCAATAACAAAGTCGATATCAAAGATTTTCAAACCAAACTTTGTGTGTTTTCTCACAAATGAAAGATATAAAACATATCAGACGGAATTTTCATTTGGTCACCTAATTCATGTCACAGGGGTGGGACTAGGGGGTACTGTTGGGGGTTAGAGGTCAACATTTTTTTTCCCGAAATTCATCCAGTTTTGATGTGTTGAGATACTTACATGAATGGCACATGCATCAGCACCATTTTTGGGTCCCCGTATCCAGCAGCCTAAGGGAGGGGCCAAAAGGTCAAGTATCATTAAATCTGAATTACAAAGTTAATTTCAAAGATTTTAAACCAAACTTTGTGTGTCTTCTCACAAATGAAAGATATAAAACATATCAAATAATAATAATGAGCCAGTGCATGAGATTTCCAACAATGTGGCATTTTGACATGTATAGACTCGGACGAGCCTCTGCAGCCTCCTTTTAAGCTTAGAAACTCCACATTGTGTTCAGTCAGTAGCTTAACAATCATAGAATACTCAAGCGACTAGCAAAGGCTCTGATTAGACTGCGCGTATGCGCAGGCTGATCTGAGACTTTGCTGGCTGCACATACCACATTGTTGGAAATCTCATGCACTGGCTCATATTCATTTATATTCCATAGGGAACAATGTTAAACACATATGATAATTTTACTCTATTTCAATATTGGCGAGGTCTGCTGACAACCGGTTGTCACCAGACTTTTTGGTCTGCTGACAACCGGTTGTCACCAGCGAAATGTCTGGTGACAACCGGTTGTCACTTACAAAATGTCTGGTGACAACCGGTTGTCACTAGCAAAAAGTCTGCTGACAACCAGCTGTATATTTTTCAATAACAATGTGTACCCTATTCAACAATATCAGGCATTCAATGATATACTCTCCTATAAACTGTTTTTCTGTACAAATGTATGTATATAGAGATTTTTATACAAAAAAATATACATTTGTTTATATGATCAAATGATATTAAGTTTCAATTATACAATGCTTGGTAAGTATTGCTAAATTGACTAATCATGATTAAAGGTACTATTCTTTTAAAGAGGCTAAGTCTGTAACTTAGAACATATTTCAAAAATTTTGTTTTCTTTTTAAATCATTTGTAAAAATAGAATTAAGTTATGTTTTCACAATAAATATGTTCAGTACAGCTGTAAATTGCATGGAAAAGTGAATTATCTTATAAAAACAGCTGTTTTGTCTCTAGTTTGTAACTATTTACATCCCTCCAATAATTCTGGATAGTTGATTTTCAACATAAATGCTGTTGTTTTGATAGTGATAATTTGTTAAGATTTATGAATATGGTAAAATATTTACCTGAATTTGAGTATTTTTGCTGTGTTCTTGAAAAATAGAAACATTATTTCAAAAATCATGAAATCAAAAGTTACAGACTATGCAGCTTTAACTCTTATTAAGTGGAATCTTCCAGTTGATTATCTGGACTCTTACAGCTTATTTATTACAAAAGTCCTGGTCAGACTCACACAGCTCCCATTAGAGGACATGCTGATTCATGATTAATTTGTTTCTGGAAACTTTTCCTTGTCGAGTAATTTGATTTTGGTGCTTAAAGAATTACGGTAATAATGCTGAAATATCAGCTTTATTTCATGCTTATTTCAAATTCAATATGTTGTGACTTTATCTAGATCCAATATGCAGAGCTGTAAATTCTTAACTAGGCGTTTTAGCTGAAGTAGCTACATGTATTAGTGCAAGGTGGACAAGTGTGGTAAATGATAACTTCCAATTGATTTTTTTGACTCTGGTTATTATCCCCAGGCTTTTTTAAAAAAGCGTAGGGGAAATTGCAATCGCCTCTGTCCGTCCGTCTGTCTGTCCTTCACGCTATCTCCTCCTAAACCATTGGACGAAATCCAACCAAATTTGGTGTGTGAGTTGCTCACATAAATGCAGCGTGCAACGGCACATTTTTTTTTGCCCCGCCCCCTGGGGCCCTGGGGAGGGGCCAAATGGTCAAATATAATTAAAAATCATAAAATTTCAATAATTAAGTCAATTTCAAAGATTTTTAAATCAAACTTTGTGTGTCTTCTCACAAATGAAAGATATAAAACATATCAGACGGGATTTTCATTTGGCTGCCTGGGTCATGCCCTAGGGGTGGGACTTGGGGGTACCGTGGGGGGTTGCGGGGTCAAAAAAATTCTTCCCCGAAATTCAACCAGATTTGGTGTGTGAGTTACTTACATGAATGGCATATGTAACGGCACCATTTTTTGGCTCCCCGCCCCCTGGGTCCCTGAGGAGGGGCCAAAAGGTCAAATATCATTAAATCTGAATTACAAAGTCAATTTCAAAGATTTTTAAACCAAACTTTGTGTGTCTTCTCACAAATGAAAGATATATGACATATCAGACAGGATTTTTATTCGGCCGCCTGGGTAATGCCCAGGGGTGGGACTTGGGGGTACCGTGGGGGTTGGGGGCCAAAATTTTTTTTCCGAAATTCAACCAGATTTGATGTGTCAGTTACTGACATGAATGGCACATGCACCGGCACAATTTTTTGGGTCCCCAGCCCCTGGACATTTTGCTGGTGACAACGGGTTGTCAGCAGACCAAACAGTCTGGTGACAACCGGTTGTCAGCAGACCTCGCCAAAATTTTAACATGTGATCAAACTGGTGACCTTGGGATGGGGTCAAAGGGTCAATTACCATTAGATTTATTCAAGAGCGTGGGGATTTGCGATGGCGCGCCATCGAATGTGTTCTAGTTAATGATTAATTTGCCAAAGATAAGTTTACAAATAGTCCCTGATCAGATTGCTCTTCCAGGTACCTGATTGGTGTGCGCAAACTTTTCTTCTTAAAAAAATCAGGATTCAATTTGATTCTGGTGCTATAAAAGTTTATACTGATAATGCTAAAATGATATTGTCCATCCATTGTGAACTATGTAATTAGCATCATAAAAGTTGATAGGATAAATGAACCTTGATATGCAAAATGTAAGCAAAAAAATCTTTATCTGGTATTTTTCTGCAATGCAAACTAAATAAATCTTTTTCTGTAATAAAATACCAAATTGTAAATTCATTATTTTCTTATTCAATATTTATTCAAGTTTTCTATAACTGTATTTAAAATGCCCTAGACTCAGGTTGATTTCCAAGAGAACATGTTAAGTATACAGTAGTATTGGAAAATACAGCTGGTTGTCAGCAGACTTTTTGCTGGTGACAACCGGTTGTCACTAGACTTTTTGCTAGTGACAACCGGTTGTCAGCAGACACTTCCTTCAATATTCCGGCCAAAGGCCTTTATCAAGAAAAAACAAGCACTTTAGTATCAACTACATAGTAAAACATATCAGACGGGATTTTCATTCGGCAACCTGGGTCATGCCTAGGGGTGGGACTTGGGGGGTACCGTGGGGGGGTCAAAAAAAATTTTTTTTCAGAAATTCAACCAGATTTGGTGGAGATAAGTAGTGAAAACACTGCTTTATTTGATATGGGCAGCCTTGTCTCCTTGAGCATGAAACATTATCCTTGCTTAATAAAAAGTTAGTACTGATCAACACAGGAAGACCTGTGCCAACATACACTATGTAGTTGAAAAATTGTTGAATGCGATGTTAAGAATGAAATCAAAATTGTTTTAAAAAAATATGCAGCAGATAACTTAGGCAGACAACATTTTCAGATGCATTGTATAGATAATGTATTGCTGATATGATATACTTGGTAGTTCTAAATCTTCTATTCTTGAAATATAAATAAAAAAGTTAAACTTAATAGAAGTGTTTTCTTAGTTGTCACATAGTCACATAATGACATTAGCTTCTTGCCAGCTGACTGTGACTTGGGAGTTCCATCTGTCTATTTGTTTGCAGACATTTGCATATAAATTGGGGTTCTCTGTGGCACTGATAGCCATGAGTGCCAAACCTTCCTCTGTGAGCTTTGAGCATACACCCTGTTTATAATAGTAAGCCTCACTGTTATAAAGCAGAATGTAAGCTCTAAAGTAAGAAAGACAGCAAAGATCAGGAATCAATACAACCAAGTACCACACCTGACCAAGGATACCACATTGGAAAGCGACAAACTCGCAATTAGACATCATAAACGAGAGCCAAGAGGTCAGCCCTTTTCCATCATTCGACCACAAGGCAGCAATGAACATACACGAAAGCATGATAAACACAAGACAAAAATAACAAATGGTCCACAAAAGAAGTACCCCCTTGGAACTGTCAGTAAAGTTCACAACAAAGCATTACAGTATGACCCCCACCCCCACACATAAGAAAATGAGTACATTGCAATGTTATACACAAACAATGCAGTGACTCAGTGGTCGAATGATTGACTCAATGTCGAGTTTGGGAGATGCTGCTTTGCGTCCTGGAGCAAGACACCTTATCCTCTGCTTAGTAATGGTTCAACCCAATTGCAGACTGGGATGTAAAGAATCAAATCAGTTGTGTAGTCTAAATTTGTCCTTATATCAGTACATTTTGATGTACCACATTTAAATGTTTTAGCTCACCTGAGCCACTGGTTCATGTTGTGATTGGTGAATGTCCGTTGTGCGTCGTCAACAATTGCTTCAAAAGGCATCTCCGAAAATACTGGATGGGTTTTACCAAACCTGGCAGAAATGGTATTCATAGGCCATTCTTTATTAATTGTTCCATTCCATTGCATATCTAGGTCACACAGGCTAAAAATAGATTTTTCAGATGAAACCACAAGGCATAGAGTCTTGATATTTGCTATTTTGCATCATCTAGTTGACCTTTTCAAAGTTTGCTCAAATTATGCCCCTGGGGCCAGAAATGGGCCTGTCCTGGGGTCACATGTTTTACAAAGGCATATACAAGTACAGGGAAAACATGAAAAAATCTTGTCTGAAACCACAAGGCCTAGAGCCTTGATTTTTATGCCCCCAAAGGAACTTTGAGGAGGCATAAAGTCATCACACTGTCTGCCCCTCCCACTTCATGTACGGTGCATATCTCCTATATTTTTTTAGGTAGGTGTGTGGATGCATCTTGGGATGGCGGAGTGTTGCGTACCATTATCGGGTCACTTTGACATCCAAGCTAATTATTAGAATATTCGTGTCCAGAGCATATCTTTTATTAGCTCACCTGAGCCATTGGCTCATGATAGGGAGCGCAGTGGCTCAGTGGTAGAGTGCTTGACTCAAGACTGAGGGGCCGCGGGTTCAAGCCTCACAGGCATCACTGTGTTATGTCCCTGAGCAAGAACGTTAATCCTAGCTTAGTATTGGTTCAACCCAGGAAGACCCGTCCCTTTATAACTGAAAGATTGTTGATGGGACGTAAGGAATGAAACCAAACAAAACCATTGACTCATGGCGAGCTATTGTGATCATTGGATGCCTGTCGTGTGTCGTCAACAATTGCTTTAAAGGACATCTCCTTAACCATTGGCTGGATTTTAACCAAACTTGGCAGAAATGAACCTTATATGGCCCTCTTTAAAAATTGTTCAAACGGTTTCGGTCTGTTGCATATCTAGGTCACACAGGCTAAGAATAGATTTTCAAGATGAAAACTTTGAAAATCTTCGTCTGAAACCACAAGGCCTAGAGTATGTAGCATCATCTAGTGGTCCTCTACCAAGTTTGTTGAAATTATGCCCCTGGGGCCAAAAATGGCCCCACCCTGGGGGTCACATGTTTTACATAGGCTTATATAGTGAAAACAATGAAAAAATCTTCTTGTCTCACAGTCTGAAACCATATGGCCTAGAGTCTTGTTATTTGGTATGAAGCATCACCTGGTGGACCTCTACCAAGTTTGTTCAAATGGCCCCACCCCGGGGCCACATGTTTTACATAGGCTTATATAGTGAAAAACAAAAAAATCTTCTTGTCTGAAACCATAAGGCCAAAAATGGCCCGTCCCTGGGGTCATGTGGCATCACCCGTGTGACCTCTACCAAATGTGTTCAAATTATGCCCCTTGGGCCAAAAATGGCACCAACTTGGGGGTCACATGTTTTCCATAGGCTTATATAGTGAAAAACATAAAAAAAATCTTGTCTGAAACCCTAAGGCATTGAGTCTTGATATTTTGTATGTATCATCACCTAGTGGACCTCTACCAAGTTTGTTCAAATTATGCGCCTGGTGCCAAAAATGGTCCGTCCCGGGGACCACATGTTTTACATAGGCTTATACAGGGAAAAACATTGTCTGAAACCATAAGGCCTAGAGCCTTGATAATTGGTCTGTAGCATCACCTTGTGGACCTCTACCAAGTTTTTTCAAATTATGCCCCTAGAATTTTATGAAAGAACGACAAACACTAGAGTAATAGATAACAAGTTTTACGTGTAGTGTTATCTCCCTTGACAAAAATTGCGTCCGAACATCATTTAACTTCATAAAAATGTGTGGACCATTATTTTAGCCGAAGGCTGAGGATGGTATTCAAAAGGGCGTCCGTCGTCCGTTAACACTTTCAAACTTGAATGCATGTATCTCTGAGCTCGGACCCAGTAATGTTATTTTGGGTCCGAGCTCTGAGACAGCTGGCCATCGAAATCAAATGTATATTCGATATACATCCGCTTGATCACCGGTTCTTTGGACAAATGATCCCTTGTTATGTTTTATTTTTCTTCTTGTGTTGGTTGAGGGAGCTCATAAAAGCAAGTGAGTATGATCAGGAAATACCACACTCACAAGCCGCAGATCAACACACGGTACCGCAAAGAAGGGCCACAGAAAAATGACTGTTATCGCTATCTCTAAAAAACTGTCTGACGCCATCAGCAGAAAGCCAACAAGTACAGAAATAACCATATGTAAATCACCGTAGGTCCTTTTCCTTGCTCAAGGGACATCCAGTTACTAGTAATGCACCAGCCATTTGTATTTCCCGCCCCCTCGGGGCCGGGGAATAGCGGGACCTTTATCTTTTCATTTTTCAAAGCCCTGCTAAAAGCCCCGAAATGCGGGGCCAAATTTGTGGTAAAAATCACTAGATGTAAAAAATAAGTAAAGGAAGACTAATGTATCAGTCATTTGTATCCACTGCTCCCCCACCTACGGGGAAGGGTGAGGATAATGACCTTTCACTTTTCAGAGCCCTGGTATAAGTCCCGCCCTGTAGGAACAAGCTGATGATAACAACCCTTCTCTTAGCCCCGCCCTACACAATAGAAAATCTCACTTGGTTAAGTTTCTCAATGTAATAACCCCGGCACTTCCCCGGCCCTGTGGGGACAATCAAAAAGTAAGCACCTTAGCCCGGCTATTCAACAGCTATCTCCGTAGGTGGGGTGGGGGGGGGGCGTGGAAACAAATGACTGGTGCATAAAACGTCAGTCAGGCTTGGACCCCGCCATACGATAGTTTCTGGATCCGCCCTTGCACGAGAACATGCGAATTGACCACCACATGGGGGAGGGGGTTAGGGGCACATTGTAGGTCAATTCCCGATAAGCAACACTACGTCCCCGGTTTACCCGGCCTGAAGAGGGGGGGGGGGGGGGGAAGGGGGCATACGAATGACTGGTGCATAACGAATACATGGGCACGCAGTGACTCAGTGGTATAGTGCGATTCGAGACCGAGGGTAGCGGGTTCGGGCCTTACTGCACATGTCCTTGAGCAATACACACAAACCCTTGCTTATTACTGGTTCAACCCAGCAACCCGCTCAGGAAGGCCCGCCCAAACACAACTGAAAATAGGAGCCGCCGTGGTGTAGTGGATAAGCCACTTGCCTTATAAACCAGGGGTCGTAGGTTCGATTCCCGGCTTCTCCAGTCTGTCGGATGAGACTTTAAGCCGTGGCCCCGTCTCCATATGACCTTAGCTGTTGGTGGGACGTTAAACACTAACACAACAACAACTGAAAATTGTAGATTGGGACGTCAAGAATCAAATCAACCAAACAAACCAGTTAACGTCCCGATCCGAGTACGGCGCTCTCCCTTCAAATGACACTTTTAGGAAAGCGTGTTCGTGTTATCATATATAGAGCTAGAGCATGCCAGCTTTATCTTAATCTAACTTTTTGTGGCTTTCCCTGGGTAGTAATCAGTACCGGGCCGGAAGGGTTTATGACTTGTGTGTTTATTTTATGACGGGAGCATCCGAAAGCTCAACCGAAAGTGGATCTGGAGATGCCGGGAATCGAACCTTCGACCCCTGCTTTACAAGGCATGTACAATGTAACGCTTATCCACTACACCACGGCGACTTGCAGATCAGTTTCTAATACAACTGCAGCTTACCGTTAACGCTAAAACAGT
This sequence comes from Loripinus fragilis, assembly GCA_964019695.1. NCBI lineage: Eukaryota > Metazoa > Mollusca > Bivalvia > Lucinida > Lucinidae > Loripinus > Loripinus fragilis. Next base: position 30,961,376 of record OZ026528.1, read on the forward strand.
TCGGACACCGAAACTTTAAACTTCCTCACAGCGAGCGGGGATCGAACCTCGGACCTCGCACTAAATATATAGTGCGCTAACTACTAACTAACTAGTTACCACGCTTTCTCAGTCCCTTCTAGATGATTGCAAAACAAGGAGGACACATAGTTCTGAATAACAAAACAATGACCAAACACAAATGAGACCCCCACAAACATTTGAGCAACAATAAATCAACAACAACAGACAAAACCATGCATCGCCTTATAACGGACAGCAGCCCGAGCAACCGATTATATCTAAAAAGCTATAAATACGTCAGCCACCGTCATTGAGTTTTAGGCCAGACCCATCGTCTCTATAAACTGTGATTGGGTGCAGGCTGTCGCCCCCGGGGGGAGGGGGGGGGTACCCTAATTTTTCTTCATACGTAGGCTCGGGCCTAGCATCTACCGCTCACCACAAAAAAAGTATCAGGAATTTCAAGCACCCCAAAAACTATTTGAAATTTTAGCAACCCCAAAAAAATGTCCCCCTTCTGTACCTTGACCTTAGACCCTAAAATGCATAGAGATGACCCCTAAATATAGTCCAATTTTGTGATGACGCCAAAGAAATGTCCACAAAATCTTCATACCCCAAAAAATATTCATTTTTCTGAAAACCCTAAAAATATTAAAATTCAAAATTTGGAACCCCCAAAAATTGACCCGAGACTCTGTATGTATGAAAATATCAGAGTACCGCCCTGGGGCTGTCGCATCTAGTACCAAAACTCTCATAAACTGACTGATTTACTGGTTGTCTAGTGTAGTGGGGTGGGGGCTGGGCAGGTGTAGAAAAGTGCTATTGTCTTTATTTGTTAAGAACAATTTGCTGACCATTTTGTGTGCGAGAGCGGGGGGGGGGGGGGGGGGGGTTGTGGGGGGGGGGGGGGGCTAGGTAGAGAACATTTAGTTTGTTGTGTTTTTCTGTTGCTGTTTTCTTTTTGTTTTGTTTTTGTTAGTTATCGGTTAGAAACAAAGTTCTAAGGAATAGAGGTAGGCCTACATATGTAGCCCCCCACCCCCCTTAAAAACATATTACTAGTATTTTGCTGAACATTGTGTTGGGGCTGAGTGAGGATATAGGGAATTGAACCCCGGGATTGACTCTTAAGTGTGCACATGTAACGGACGTTGGTTCCGGGTTACATGTTAGAAATGAATTATTTTCTACGGGGTTGGGGGGGGGGGAGAGAGAGAGAGAGAGGTGTTAGAAAAGAAACTGTAGTCTACCGGGGACAGGTACAATCTCCCGTGTACGTTGACCCCGGGGTAGATCTATGTGCAAGAAATGAATCATAGCTCATTCTCTGATCTAGATCGATCTACATTTGATAAAAGGCCTATGGACCCTATATTCAGTTTGCGACGCATGCTTGATGCCCGGCTTGATTGTCTATTCATACTTGCCAATTGTGGGGCGGGTGCTCTTGGGCGGTGCTTTCACTTTAACCGTCTATGGAACAAAATATTCTAACCAATTAATGATTCCAAGGGACCACGTGCAGAATTTAATTTAGCAGTTTCAGTGAAATAACACGTTTCTATCATTTTCTCCGGCTGTCTAAGTGAGTTTTAAATGTATAAACACTGAAGCTGACTTTATTAATGAGGCGTTGACGTCATGATTCTTATTGATTTTGTCCACGTCATTTATGATATCATCGATGAGTGTGTATATGCTATAGTTTGTTTACACAGCGTGGATAAACAATTCTTAAAATGTATTTATTGTGTTGTGTGGTAGAAAACAGAACATTTATTGCAGAAAATATTGTATTCTGGATATTTATTACATGAGTGACTCACAACAGAAATGGAGAGGTTAACCGAGTACGGTAGGAATTTGTTATTTTTTGGTTGCTATGCTGTTTGCAAATTCGTTTATCGGCCATTTTCATCACGGAGAAGAACACATTTTGAACCGGAAGTCGGTCAGTTTTTTGTGGAATACTTTTTGGCACCTATCACAGATTTTGGAATAAATTTGAGAGAAGATAGAAAAATCATTTGTGCATGTCGTGATATATGTGCTTAATTTCCAGTTTATTCGTAAAATTGTGTATTTTTCGTTTTTCTGAGGGAACTGTCAAGCACTAAAAATCGACCTATTTAAACGCGTTCTTACAGCGATTTTGCAGATGCAACAACGTGATGATTGTTATTTTTTAACAGTTTCATACATGCAGATTTCATTTAGAAATCTTAAAAGTGTCTGTTTCAAATCAGTATGGCATGAGATGACGCTGAAATCACCAGGGGAAATCGGGGAGGAAAATTTCGATGTAGTCCCAAAGAACCGACGCACGTGAATTTTGTTTTTAAAAACCTACGCCAGGCCCATCATGATCTCCTACTGTTACGCCGTCTATCGAGAACGTTACAATGCCGTATTTCATAGATGGCGTCATGAAAATCAAACTGGCGACCGAATGACGTCACGGCGGTCCGTGCCCAGTCCGTGCAGTGATTTATCAACCAATAAATCACTGAGTTTAACCATTGGCTATAATAGGCGAGATGTGTTAGAATTTTTGATATTATCGTGTTGATATACGAGGGGCATTTGAAAAGTTCGTAGCATGGTCTTTTATTTCAGTAACCGTGGTATCATGTTGGTATCATTTTTGAAGAGTTATCTTTCCTCTATGTTATGGCACAAATTTCATGAAAATGTTATCATGCAGATAGGGAATATATTATGCGAATACATGTACTGTTTGTATACTGGAAAACACAAAACAGTGGAAAATATAACTTTAAGTGTGCAGAATATAATAATAGTTCATTAAATTAGATACTTTTTGTATTATTTGGTAGGCCACAATCTGGTACAGTGATAACACAATTAATACCCGAGTTGGATGATTCTAATAACTAAATACCGTACCAGAAATACCTAGCCCGTTTAGAAAGCAAAGCAATGCGCTTATTTTTACGACTGAAAATCGCATGTCACAATGCGCTTATTTTGAGAATATATAATCGACAGTAGTTTAAAAATGTCCTGCATTGGTATTTTTGTCAAGCACATTTTATGCTCCATTTTCCATAACATTTTCAAAAGTATACAAAACTTAACTTAAATTTTTTCAATGTTGTCTAAAAATAGAAAATGATGTCATGATCTAAAAATAGCCTGTGGAGTAACCACGATGAGTATTTAGTCTAGGAGAGAAATTCTTGTCTTACCCGGGTTGTCTTTGCTTTTTCATCGGATTTGATATTTTACGTCCAAGATAACACTTTATCACTCATGTCCGGAACAGGTCTTCCTGGGTTGAGCAAGTACTAAGCAGAGGATAAAGTGTCTTGTCCAAGTACAAAACGCTGTGCCTTCGGCGAGGCTCGAAGCCGCAACCTCTCGCTCTCGAGTCAAGCACTCTACCAATGGGCCATCGCGCTCCTCTTACGAGGCTGTCACGCGAGGACTGTTCATTGGTAGTAATAGAACTCTAGCGCATTGTCATCAGGGCCGAGTTCGCTTGTGGCTATCGCCAGGCTATTAGCCAGCAAAAGCTCCAACCAAACGGCTGTATATCGGCAATAGGTGCGACCTTCCTGAGAAGCATGGCCGCGGGTATAACCCCAAAATACCCGGATGAGAAGTATTGACCAATCAGAAAGGTTGTATCAAAGCCAGTCGGAAAATCCAAATAGCCTACTCGCCATTTGATTGGTTGGTTTATCGGAGGGAGAATATCAAACAAGTGAACAAGGCGAACCCGGCCTAGGTGACGCTAGTGCCGTAGTTTGATCAAAGTGGCGTCATAATGTAATATTGCATATCAGCGTGTTCAGAGACTTATGGAAGCTTATTTTAAAATAAAAAAAAATCGATATTGAGCAAGAAAAATAATCCATTATTTGTGTGAGGTTGATATAGAAAAGCATTTCCTCGGGAAGCCTCGTGATGCCAAACGGTAATCCTTGGGTCGGATGTTTCTATACCACCCTAACACTCATGATAGCTTTGTTGAACCGCAAATTTCACATTTCGCAAATTTCACACTGTGAAAAATTGGTACCAATTCTTCACAGTGCGTGAAAAATTGGTACCAGTACGTCACATATTTCATACCAATATCTCACATTTTGTGAAATTTGCGCACGTAGTGAAATTATATGTAGCATACATGCACAATCTTCACATCGATAAAATAATCCCCAAACCTGCTCACGGGTGGTAAACCTAGGAACTACCACGAAATTGTGTTAACGTAATTTTGTTCCCAAGCCACATCCGGGACACGTCGTGGTAGTTTCCAGGCCGAAAATTGGATAAAGAAAGGTTGGTGTCACTTTCATTTTTGTTTTATTTTACAACTAAGAACAAACAATGGTGAAATCCGACAATGTGGTTCCGTGTAAGTATGTCTCAGCGTCCCCTCTAGCCCAAAATTTTGTTTGAAAAGTTATTTTCTTTCTTTTGGTACGTGTTTCCCCACTGAGCATCGGACCAACTTTCCCCAAAGTTCGAAGGATTTTAGCCCATATCTGTCAAATTGAATGGAATTTGATATCATTTGACGATGGAAATGATAAAAAGACCCTGAATAAACATTTCTACACAGAAAAAAAATCTGAGCATTTACTCGTAAACGATTCATGCTCCATTCGTCCTGTGTGGTAGTTTCCAGCTCATCGTGGTAGTTAAAATGCTATCGTTGTAGTTTCCAAGACTTTGTAGGAATTTAGTAGTAGTTCGCATCAGCAGATTTCCACTATTCAGGGGCTACTTCATTTTTATAAAGACAGGGTGTGCGGGCCGAACCTTGAATACTCCTCTTATTCATACGAAGACCTTTTCAAATAACCTTTTGTCAGATAACAAATGACGACTGCCTGAATTTTAATTTTAGTTGGCTATTGAAATGATGAGAAGAATGAAAAGAAGGGATATTCACATTTTTTGTTTTTGAATAAACATGCTTTTTAATTATCAAATAACATGCCCGTTCATCGTCACACTCGCATGTATATAAAAAGTGTCTCAACCCGAGGATATTTCCCTTTTTTCCGAAGCACAAGTACTAACAATACTTTGGGCCAGTAGTCTTAGCCTGCCATTTTATCTTAAAGCTGACTGAACATGGAACAACATAGCGAGTGACGCAATTTTTTATATCATTTTTTTTGTCTGTTGCTTGGTCCACCAGGGCTCAACTGATGACCTTCTTTTGCTTTAGATTTCCAGAGGTATTGTTTGGCAGTCCAGGGCATGGTCTCCACCTGTCAAGCATCACATTGAATCTCGAGTCCTCAGCTTAGCTTCCTCATGGTGTTGAAATGTGGTTTATTTGTTTACCGTGGCAATTAATTGACGAGTTCGAGGGTTATCATGCGAAACAAACAACCACTATAATGTTTTGTAACACTTCAGAAACGTATCCTTTAAAGTCTTGGAAACTACCACGATAGCATTTTAACTACCACGATGAGCTGGAAACTACCACACAGGACGAACGGGGCATGAATCGTTTACGAGTAAATGCTCAGATTTTTTTTCTGTGCAGGAATGTTTATTCAGGGTCTTTTTATCATTTCCATCGTCAAATGATATCAAATTCCATTCAATTTGACAGATATGGGCTAAAATCCTTCGAACTTTGGGGAAAGTTGGTCCGATGCTCAGTGGGGAAACACGTACCAAAAGAAAGAAAATAACTTTTCAAACAAATTTTTGGGCTAGAGGGGACGCTGAGACATACTTACACGGAACCACATTGTCGGATTTCACCATTGTTTGTTCTAAGTTGTAAAATAAAACAAAAATAAAAGTGACACCAACCTTTCTTTATCCAATTTTCGGCCTGGAACCTACCACGACGTGTCCCGGATGTGGCTTGGGAACAAAATTACGTTAACACAATTTCGTGGTAGTTCCTAGGTTTACCACCCGTGCTGCTGCATTTTGCATTCGATTCCAATTCTTCACATATGTGTCAGGATTTTATAACGTGGTTCAAACAGGTTACAGATAAATTTCATATATTTAACAGTTGAAAATCTGGGACAGGAGTAAGACTGCAAATCAAATATATGAGCCGCGTCGCGAGAAAACGTTTCTTTGGAGTTCATGCTACAGATTCGCCAGCTTGTGGATACAGAAACAAACAGTAGTCTTTTAATTTAAGATTGAGAATCTTTGGATATTTTTCAATCTGTGCAGGAAAAATTTCAATCAGTGTAGCAAAGAAACATAGGCCCTGATCCAGCTATGTATTTAATGAGCTTATCTGCGCCTTTTGGCATATGCAAAAATGATATTTTCTTAGGGTGAGGCTTGTATATAGCTAAAGGAGAGCTAGAATCAGCTTTTCCACAATTTCATATATCTTTGAATGGTGGATCCCTTTTTTAACTCACGTTGTGGTCATAGGATGTCCGTCCTGCCAGCTACCAATCAGTTCTTCCGTCGTCCGTCAATAATAGCTTCCTCATAAACCACTGGGTGGAATCTCACCAATCTCCACCGGGTTGATTGATCCCCTTTCAAACTTGTTCAAAGATTTCATCTTTATGTAGAAATCTGGTTGCCGTGTTAACCAAAAGGAAACACTATAAAATCTTGTCAAAAACTTCTGGTCAGTTTCAAAAGAGTTAGGCACAAATGGTCCGTGTGACACCCTCTACCAATGTTGTTCAAATTATTTGACTGTTTTAAAAATATGACCAGCAGGTGGCGTAACCAGTTTTTCTATGTCAATATTGGCGAAAATTTATTTTTTATCTGAAATAGCAAGGCCTAGTAAGAAAGACAGCACTTCTTGTCTGAAATCACTTGCCATAGAGCCTTGACAATTTTATGTAGCATCAGCCAGTAGACCTCTACCATCTTTCCTCCATGACTGAAATGGCCCCGCCCAGAGTGTCAACATCCTGTGCCTTTTGTCAACATAATAAATGGACACTATTCCATGAAAAGCTTTATAATGAAACTGCTGATTAATAAAACAACATAGCTGAGCTTTGAGAGAAGCTATGCTTTGCTATACCCTTATATAAAGTCATTCTCAATAAGCGACCCCTGGCCCAAAGACCCTCTTTATTCTATAATTATATTATAATGAATCGTGTTCCTGAGAGACATATTGATTTGGCCAGTGGTACCTGTAACAAAATAATGTCCCCTCTGTCATTCAAAATCACGAAAGGAAACACTCAAAAGTTATGTAGAATATTTCACAAACTAGTTTTGTGGTGCTTAGGGAACTATTGAATTTCGGCATCCAGTTATTCTTAAAAAAACAAGAACTACATATTAATATTGTTTTGAAAGAATTTCTAACGTTTTTATTTCTAAAGCTTATTTAGACTAATTTTTCTGAAATCTTTAAAACCTCAGATTATGTGGCTTCGACGCAAATCTTTCGCTTTACTGTTTTATGAAATCGCTCAAATTCATTATTTCAAGCCTTTGTGCAAATAGCAACTTATTTGAGATGGCATCCAAACAGCAAAAGCTCAAGATATAAATATTAAAAAATTCAAAACGCAATAGACATAACTCCTTAGCATAACTCTATTATTTACACTTTTGAGTTGTATCCCTTTGATCTTCGTAATACGAATTTACATCCGCTTAAAAAATGTTTCTGAACGGTTCAAGATTTGTTCATAAAAGTTCATACAAATATTGAGCACTGAACCGTAGCTCTTGAATGTGTATTTAGTTTTCTGGATAAAATCATGCTTCAAACATATGCGACGAGTGGAGCTTCTTGAATGGATGTTTTCGAACTTTGTAAGTATCAGTTTCTGTCAAAACTCATGTCAGCTCTTTAACTTATTCCATATAATGCTATATTTTCTGTTCAATTCAATTAATGTCACAAAAAGTAAAATAAAAGCAGTAACCAGAAAGCGACACAATTGGAGCCAAGGTCAAACCTCGAAACAAAAACGGAAGCAAGCAATCATGTTTCAAATAGGTATTGACCAGTAGTATTATACAGCGGACAACGGAAAGAGCATCTCTTTCCTTAGCCTCCTACAAAACTTATACATAGAAGGTGCAATGGCCAAATCTGTCATACCAACGGTTGGGGCTAAACTTTGGTCCTTAAATATAATCATTCCATGCCACAAAATTTGCGTGTCCGTTATTCGCTCTTATATAAAGATTAACCCAGTGACTTCAAGCGCCCGACCACGTGCTGACTGTAAAATGTAGACGGAATATAGTCGCGTATTCTTCGCACATCTTGAAAAATATTTCGTTAAATGATCAAAACATGATTTTTTTAAAGGCATATATCACTGTCAAATAGAGATCATTAAAGGATTAACTGATAAGGGACAGTTTCAATATCTCACAAAATTAAAGGGGCCTCAAGTGGGGAATTACCTGTATACAACACAATTTCTTTCACTAAGATATTGATCAATATTTTATCATAAATTACTAATCCCTTCATTGGACCACTTCATTGCCCCTGTAGGGAAGTCATAATCATCTCATAATGACCGTCCTTTTGATCTGCCCAGTATGACCCCTGGAGAGAGTCATTATGTGTGGTACCAGTATTATTGCTCAAATTTCTATGTCTTTAACACTTTCGCTGCCAAGCACCTCAAAAACCAATACCTCAGTGCCAAGCATGTTTCAAGGACTTCTAAATTTTTAGGGTATATGGGTTCAACACAGAGTATCTCCAGTATCATTCAACCTATTGCTATGAAACTCACAGAATGTTGCTAATTACGGTCGGCCGTGGCCGGTCGTATATATAAACTTTGTGCTAAAAATACATCAAATTCAGGTTTTGACCGAACCTTTATGCCGTGCTCAGGCTAGTTTTAATGCGCTGCAGAACAATGAGCGTGGTACCAAATATCGTGGGTTAACCTACAGCGCGAGGCAGAACTGTCCGTGAATCTGTAGGGCTACCTATAAGCGCGAGGCAAACTCGTTTTCGAATTTGATCTGTTAGCATAGCCGTCGTGCGGTCCATTGAAACACCCCAAACCACCCAAAACCATCCCAAACCCCACCAAAGCATCACCGTACATATAATGCGCTAAATTTCTTTTTTTGGAAACCTACGGCCTCGAAATACCCCAAACCTACCCGAAACACCCCAAACACCACCAAAGCATCACCGTACATATAATGCGCTAAATTTCTTTTTTGGAAACCTACGGCCTCGAAATGCCCCAAACCACCCCAAAACACCCTAAACACCACCAAAACATTACCGTACATATAAATGTGCGAATTTTTTTTTTTTAAGACACTCACCGCGTGCCCCCAGCCCCCCCCCCCCCCCCCCCCTGGTCTGGCACTGGCATTGTGCAATAATACATACAGTGATAGGGCTAAACGACCGCCAGCTTTTTAGAAAAGCTAATACTTTTATATAAAACTTTCATTTGAACCAATAATAATAACATAGTCACGTGACCGTTGGCGGCCATTTTGGAAGCTATATTGAAAATTTGAAAAATGCCTACAAACAACTATTTTATGCAAAAAAAAAATATAAAACATCCATCTGCACCAAGTATCAAACATAAGGATTTATTTTGATATTATATTGTTTCATCAGAAATAAATTTCAAAAAAATAGCAATTGAAGGGCTTAATGCGTCCTGTATTTCATTCCCTTGGACATGTTTTCGCTGTTTTAACGGCCGCGAAATCTAATGACATTACAAACATTTCTGTAAAGTCAATTCTTGTATACTTCCATATACGATATTATTATGTCCCCTTAACATTTTTAAATAAAGAACAAAGATTTGCGTCCCTTATAACGATTAAAAATAGAAAGCTATCAACTGTGCCTTTAAATTTCGACTATAGTCACGTTTGGCAGTGAACGGTAAATTCGACTACAGTCGCGTTTGGCAGCGAAAGTGTTAATGCCTTAACGTTTACCAGGTGCGGTGCCTCTGGAGAGGTTCAAAAATAGTAATTGAGTATGATCAGGGTATACCACAATCACAAATCGCAGACAAACCCATGACACCGCGAGGAAGAGCCACACAACAATCACGAGGCACCAGGAAGAGAAATCAAGCAAAGCAACCAGCTCTCTCTTCCCCATCAAGATAATTGCAACGCTAGAATAGACATAAAGTAACTCACAACAAAACATACAACAACTAAGACTCCCACGACAGGAGTAACAATCAACAACAAATCAAATACAACAAAACAACCGCCTTAGAACGGACAGCAACCTAGGCCACCGGGGGCTTTTGCCCTCGGATTGGCTCTTGTAAAATGTGGGTTAAGTCTGAGGTAAGACAACCTGACAGTAACGAAAGACCTTTTATCTGGTAAATTATTGGTATGTGTTATTTTTCTTATAGAAAAAGCGGATATAATATGATAAAGCGATTAACTCTCATTGTAAGCAAAAGCACGTTGGGTCCAACCGAAGTCATGTGATAAAAAAAATCTTTTACACGTGACTAGATATTACAAATTCTGTCATGTCATCTGAGAAAATTAAATACCAATTCTTCACATCTGTGATAATTCGGTACCAATTTTTCACATCTGTGAGCATTTGGTACCAATTTTTCACATCTGTGAGCATTTGGTACTGCTTCACATTTGTGAAACTTCACATCTGAGAAAAATCGAACCAGTACTTCGCAGATGGCACGAATACGTACCGATTCTTCACAGTCAAAAATGAGAAAGATGTGAAATTTGAGCACAGATGTTAGACCCCCAAATTATCGAAATTGAACATACGCAAATTTCACATTTTCCAAAAGTGACGTTTTGGTACCAATTCTTCACACGGTGTGAAATTTGCGAAATGTGAAATTTGCAGTTCAACATAGCTTCTTATATTCACATGTGCGGATCCAGAACGTTTCGCCAAGGGTGGTCCAGGTCCAAATTTAGACGTGTTTTAGTCATCACAACTGATTAACAGTTGGAAGAGAGGGCCATAACAGTTTTCCTAAAAAAACATATCCAGTAAACAAAGCGAACCACCATAGGTCCACCAGTGAACTGCCATTTAAATGGCGTTTCGCTGGTGGGCCGATGATGCGTCAACATTGAATGCTGGTTGGGTACCTTTGTGGTTTACTAGGGTTGCGGACCAGTATACCTTCGGAAACATATAACTACTTGACCCCTCAGACCCCCTCAGAGTTCGCGCATGATTCAGCCTCTTGTGTGTAGATCCTGATTATACTTACAGCGAGCAGAGACAGCCAGATGAGACTCTGACGACCGGGGACGGCGATGTGGAGTGTTACTGATTTCTTTATAGAAGTCCGCCTCCTCTTCGGGATATTTCTTTTTCTTGTCACACTTGTCGCAGTGTAGAACCTGTTTGGAGCACGCATTCTCTGCATTTTTCAGACTATCTTTGGCGAGACAACTGCAATAAACCAAATGATACAGATTAATATAAGACGGAAGACTTCCTTCGGAATCTTGTTTGTATACTATTTAATGTTCATATCATTGTACAACTGTATACAAATAAAATATGTTTAAACCAAAACAAATGAGTCCAGTTATCTAAACACATAGTGTTGTGATGATTAGTCGGAGTTATCGATTAATTAGTTACTTGAACTACAATGGTATATTTTCACTTTCGATATATTTTCCGATTAATCGAAAACATCGATTATTAGTAACTTGAACTACAATCGAAATATATCGTTAAATATTTCACATTTAATATTATTTCCGATAATCGAAGCTTTCAATTAATTAGAGCGTTTAAATACAAACGGAAGATATCGATAGCATGTTTTCACTTTCAATATAATGATCGGGTAATTTTTCATGCTTTTGTTGTCGTCTGCTGACTTTTTCTCAGAATTAGCTTTTTCCAAAAATATCCCTTCAAGAATCCCTTGCGATTTTCCAGGGGTGGGGGTGTCCGGAACCTGCCCCCCTTCTGGATCCGCCTGCGATCTATGCTCGTGGTATTACCTTGTCATGTTTAACTTTTGCTTAGAGCAAAAATAAGAATTCTACCAAGCTTAAATGTTTCACTTTAAACATATACTGACGTCAACTAAAAACGCCTCACTCATTATCACTGATTTCTTAGCGATGATTAAAGAAAATGAACAGTACCGTACTGCTTTTTTATGTAGAGGTTGGGCGATGTTGGAAAATGACTTTAATTTGATATGCAGGTGACGCGTTATTCCGATGACGTCATACAGGCTCAACGTACACCTGACGGCATTGTGCATCGATCACTTATGATTTCAATTTGAATTTGCACCCAGTTTGTGCCGTAAATGTTTTGCTAATCAAAGAACAAATTTGGATCATTTTTTCAAACAGTTGTGCTTGCGAGTAATAACTCTGTGAAATTATGACGTCATATTAAAGACAAAATGTAAGGTCCGTTTACGAAACTTGCCAACATTCTCGTTTTCCTTTAAGTAATGGAAAAAATTATAAGGGGGTACATTAGGTAATGTACACAGAATATGCCTACATAAAATTACGTTATTTGAGATAAGCTGTAACGCCCAATGGCCAGTCGTTGGTCTACGTTAACGTCATCCAAAACGGCCGTCTGGAACACGTGCCAGATTGCGTTTTCTCCGCAATCGTCGCTGGTTAAAGCCTTAAGACTTTTGCAAAGGATTCGTAACAATCTTTTCACCCACTTTGCAGAGTCATGACATTTAAGTTTTACTGAAATGCATGGCTAAAAGGTGGGTGGGGTAAGTTGTTTCTTTCAGCAGACGCATACAAACATTGTCTGAACATTATAAACGCATTTTTGTTAAAATAGAGACTGTTTTACAATGGTAAAACACGTTTTTCCTGTCAACGGATTGTGTCTGGTAACAAAGAAAATGTGGCTAAAATCTTGTGTCGCACGAAATGGTGACCCTGTCTCAAACCGAGGTCGTTTTCTCAGCCTCAAATATTCTTTCAGCAATCTTGTTTTCATGAGATGCGCTTGACTGGTTAGATGTTATAATGCACTAAAATTCATAACTTTAGTCTGATCAGTCTAAGAGATATTAACGTTTATTTTAAGATGAGGCGTTTTTTCTTGACGTCAGTATACATATACCGGTGAGGGGGTAAAGAAAAGGTAAAATAAAATGAGCCAGTGCATTAGATTTCCAACAATGTGGTACGTGCGACCAGCAAATCGTCAGATCAGCCTGCGCATACGCGCAGTCTGATCAGAGGCTTTGCTAGTCGCTTGAGTATTCTATGACTGTTAAGCTACTGACAGAACAGCATTTGGAGTTTCTAAGCTTAACAGGGGGCTGCAGAGGCTCGTCTGAGTCTACATATGTCAAAATGCCTCATTGTTGGAAATCACATACCACGGCTAAAATATTAATAGAAATAGATCTGGTGATAAATTGGAGGCATTCCCATATCGGTAAATTGATTGAGTTAAGGCTTTAAACCCCAGTCAACAACATTTCAGTCATGTCTGGGACTCAACCCAGAGAGAGAGAGAGAGAGAGAGAGAGAATAATGACATACACTAAAAGGTCTCAACTCCCATCCAAATTTGCCTTAAATGAAGCCAATTTCATCTTGTCAACAGGACAAATATGACAGGGCCATCTCTCTAAATTCTGCAGCACAGAACGCACCTTCTCGCTATAGCTAAACTATTAGTACTATATGCCGAGTGACTTTTAAATAGCGGACAGCTTTTCAAGCCAAAATGTTCGATTTTCCACAATTGTTAAACGTGTCAGAAAGCTGGTATCATTCGGTTCTGGTCGAGAAAAAACCTAAAAACAAATGCGCAGACCCACGGGTGCATCCTCGTAGACTAATCAGCGCCTTTGTTATTCCTTTATTGGAAAGCATAATATCTTACTTGCTTCAAGCAAAATTTCAATATATTCTAGCTAGTCTCTGTAGCTGAGTATAATAATTTGATTCTCACTTTGTCGGAAACCCCGAAGACAGGTTTTCTTGCGAATACAGGTCAATCTAAATGTGAATGTCAGTCCTTCCGATTCCAGACTTAGGTCAATTTTACCAATATTTCCAAGAATGGATTGACAACTTTTGGTTTCCTTTTTTGATCTTAGAAACTGGTCAACGATATTCGAAGAGACACTTATTAGGTTTTGTTTGTTTGTGTTGATGCTTTACGTCATAGTAAACAATTTTTCAGTCATGGGACATTTTTGCCTTCCTGGTTTAAAATCAGTACTAAGCAGTGATACATTGTCTTGTTCAAGGACACAACTCAGTGACTCTGGTGAGCGACCTTTCGATCCATAGTCTTGCGATCTACAAACCCATGAGCCACTGCGCTCCGCATTGTACTTTTTGACATACATGTATATGTCATTTTTAAAGATCTTAGTATACTAATGGGTTCTTCCTTCTGGATTGATTCAATAAACTTAGGGATAGTCCATTGTACATATCTAGGGGTGTCAGATTGTAATTTTCAAAAAATATTGTATTATTTTGTCTGAAGACCTTTTTACCTTTATAAACGGTGTATACCCTGATAAATGCCGCATTATGCGGCATTTTATTTTGGTCTTCACTGTTTGCAAAGTACGCGTTTAGGCCTTCCCCGTAATCAAAGGGCTGATAATTTAAATATTTTGTAGTAAAGAAAAATGGCACTTGTCAGCTTCAACATTGATTCTATAATCAGTCGTTCGACGGTATACTACTAATGTATGTCGAAGGTTATACGTTCATACTGTCGAAAAGCATTTCTGGAAATCTAAGGTTTTGAATTGACAAGATAAACAACAGCATATATTTGAATCATTCATAGGAAACTTGTCCCTCTTCTTAACACAGTTAACTTATTCGATTTTATGCTATGAAGGAGACAGATTGGTTTGTGTGGCGTATACGTTGACGGAAACATCCGAATAAAAACGATGTTATACCAATGACCGCATCAAGAATCATCCGATTGGGGCAAATGAAGGTAGTATACCATATAAACAGTGAATAACAAGGGTGCAGACTAGAGTGCATGGATGTGCAGTCTGGCCCAGTCTGCATCCTTGTTATTCGCCTCCAGCAAAGAGCAATTGAGTATGGCCAGGACTGTCACAATCACAAGCCACAGACCAATCCACGGCACCGCGAGGAAGATTCACAGAACACCAATAGCATCAGGACATATACTGACCAACGCTTCCAAAGCTAAATGGGACTGAACTATAATATTTCATTTATCATTTCATCCATTGTAACATAATTTCATAAAAAGAAATATCGCCCTATAAAAGCAGTACTTTTTGAGTGAATCATTTATTTTTAGTAACCACCTGATTGAATGAAAGACTGCCATAATATCTGAGCGGTACACTTATTTCGACAAGACCTAGCTTTTCTAATAAAATATATTCATTAAACATTTTGCGTTGGAAGTGTGGGTCAGTATAATTAACACAATTAAAATAAATGATATTTTCTGTTCTCTCACAACTTACTTATAGAATTCAATTACATTTTTCTGCACCAAGTAAAGTTTCTTGCATTTGTGTGGGTCTCCTGTGTAGTTACATGTAATATTTGGATTGCAGCACTTGATCTTGAATGCTCTCTCGGACCTAGATCTATGTTCCTCCAACCACTCACATTGATCATTGTTAAACTTTCCCCTGGCGTCCTTGGTCTCGTAGCGGTCGAAGCAGCAAAGTAAGATTACCACGGCAATCGTTGACTGGATCTGCATCTATAAATTTACAAATTTTCGCTTAAAACTGGCGAAAAAAATTCGATATCACAGAATAAGCACAGTGATTGCCAAACACGACAATCACACCGTATATATACTATGCACAAGTTTAGCAATTTCTTATGTTTCGCATCTTTATGTGCGCATCTTTGTGCAATGTCGAACACTTTCAAATGCAATGACGAGAACAGGATCTAAAGCAAATGAAACCACGAATTTACAGACGCCATCGTTTAAATAGGCATTTGGGTAGAGCAAGAATTGCAGGCGGAGTCATTAAGCAAAAATGGCATCCGTTGTAAGTAATGCTAAATGATAAGAATGTGATTTTCGGTTTGGTGGTCTTACATCTTCCTCATGCATCATACGCCTAAAAAACTATTGGTTGTGAGACAGATGTGATAGAGATTTCATGCTGAAAAAATCAGCTTCAATCAATGACGTCAAAACGTAGTCATCATTTGATTACACTTCTAATGCTGATTGGCGTGTCAATTCAACAGAGACTCAGTTTACAGAGATGGCATAGGCTTACTATGTAATTGATCTTATGGTTGATTCAAACCTTAAGTTGCCGGAAAATGGTGCGACGCATTTGCGAGATAATGGTGACGTTAAGCCCCATTCTCACTGTGCCGGTGTAGCCACGGTTCATCCCGATGCAGGACAGCCGGTATACCGTGATGCACCGGGACACATTTCATAAAAAATAAATTGCGTTCTCACTGTGCCGACGTTACCCCGGTATAGCCCCGGTTCTCGAGAAAGCAAGACGCCGGTTGATCCCAGGTTCACCACGGAGCATTTACGGTGCAGCCACGGTTCGTGCCGGTATACCCCGGTGTTACCCAGGTTGTTTACGGTGATGTCCCGGTAACTGCCGGTTGCGCCACGGTTACATGCCGGTAGGGCCACGGTTGCGTCCCGGTGCTACTCTACACTATAAAACCAGGATAAAAACGTGGAGTAACATCAGTTTTCTTCTGTCTCTATCGCATAACAGTTATGACTCAAATTGGACTGCACAGCCATATACGAGTTACTAGAGGAATCATGATCTGTGTAGCGAAAGCAAAATCGCCTAGTAACCTCGCTGCTCATTTGCATGACAAATAAGCAGAAGCAGACCTGTTATCTTACGACCAGGCTTAAATGTTGTTGATCTGGGCCCAGAATTACAATGCCTCCTTAAAGTTAAGGAAGACTTAATTTAAGTCTTGATACTTCAATATGTATATTAAATGCTTAATAAATTGCCAAGACCGATGCAGTACTCATGGTCAAAGATATCACTGTGATCTACAGAAAAAAATGAAACTATTTTGGTTTGAATCAGTTTGGAGACGTTATTTTTCGCATTCTGGAAATTCAATACTTAACTTAAGTACTCCTTAACTTTAAGAATACATTGCAATTCTAGGCCCAGATTGTCTTGCTTTTTCGTAAATATATATAAACACTTTGAGCGGGGCATGTGATTTCCAACAATGTGATATTTTGAGAAGTGTAGACTCAGACAAGCCTGTGCAGTCCCCAATTAAGCTGTAAAGTTGTTAGGCCAGTAGCTTAACAGTCATAGAATAATCAAGGGACTAGCAAAGGCTCTGATCAGACTGCGCCTAGGCGCAGACTGATCTGAGGCTTTGCTAATGGCAACTACCACATTGTTGGAGATCTCATGTCGTGGCTCATATATGCTTGACTCTTCAGTAACTATAAGTGCATTTATTCATAAGCTTTGTAAATGAGCACATTTATACTGCTGACAATTTAACCAACTTGTGACGAATGGACTTTCCCATCCTTATTATTTGGATGAGTCCACTTTCATTTTAGGTGCAGCAGGAGTGACTTTTCATTTTTATTTTGCATTTTATTACGTATACATAGGCAGTGGAACCGCACGGTTTATCACGGTGGAGACACGGATGTTCCCGGATTACGCCGGTATCGCCCCGACGCCGTCCCGGTGGAGACACGGTTGCTCCCGGCGTCTTCCCGGTTTATCACGGTATTTGACAGCCTTCCCGGTGAGTCCCGGTTGTTTTAAACATTTTAAAACAACCGGGGACATGAGCCGGTTAAACACGGTTCAACACGGTACATCCCAGATCGCCAAGGTTGTCCACGGTGCCGCCACGGTTGTGACACGGTTCATCACGGTTCATCCCGGATTATCAAACCGGGGTGAACCGGCACCATAAACCGGGACAGTGAGAACAGGGCTTTAGATTTTATCTTTCGGCTCGTGCTCTATAGCCATGAAGATGTTTCATTCAACATTATTTTTCTGAATTTGTTGGAAGGCATAAAACAGTTTCACTTGTCAATGTTGTTCAAGAAAAACTGACTAGAAACACCGTTTAAAGGCGATAACGTAAAAGCATTAACAAAAACGTCAAATTGTGAAAACTTGGTCCTAAATTTCTCTTAGACAGTTCAGAAAATTGCAGCATTTGCTATGCTTTTTTGGTTTCGGTGACCAAACAATCGCTTGAAAAGGTTTTTGGCTTCCTCCATTGATCAGAAATACCCACTTTACCCGATAGCCTTAAAATTTAACGTCACTTTAGCACGGCCCCTGCGTTTATTTATTCCATATTTTTTCTAAATGGAAATTATTGTCAGATGTTCGGCGCGTGTATCTACATGACAGCAAATGAAACATGATATCTGATGTGGATGGGCTCACCCATACAAAACAACTGCTTAACTTATTGTTTGTTTGTTTGTTTTGTTGCTTTACGTCCCAAGTCAACAGCTATGGTCATTGCGGGACGGTCAGTTAACCTAACCACACTTTTTCCTGGGCAAGCTTGAACAAGCAGTTAACCAGTACTTCGTGCACATACTTTCGCTTGTAACGGACAACAACCCTTCTTGAATGAATCAGCGGAAGGGAGGAAATTGACCGTAGAAATAACTTCATGATCAATCTCCACGAAAGTATGGGACCGGACCGGGATCGAATTCGCGACCCCTGGATCTGCAGTCAGACACGCACCTGTAGCCAGACACGTTACCGACTGCGCTACGCGGCCCGGCGCTTAACTTATTGTGCAAAGTATATTACCATCAGGCTAAGCACCGTAAATAAGTGTAAGTTAACACCAAAAGAGGTGACAGCTGACCTGCCACCCCTTTTAGTGTTGACTTACTTTCCTACTAAAACAACTTTAGGCCAACATTTACCGGTGATATTTGAGCCACGGCATGAGATTTCCAACAATTTGACTTTTTGACAAGTGTAGACTAAGACAAGTCTGTGCCTCCTCCGTTTAAGCTTAGAAACTACAAATGGTGTTCAGTCAGTAGCTTAACAATCATAGAATACTCAAGCGACTAGCAAAGGCTCTGATCAGACTGCGCGTATGCGCAGGCTGGTCTGAGCCTTTGCTGGTCGCACATACCAAATTGTTGGAAATCTCATGCACTGGCTCATTTGTTAAACATTTCTTCCTGTTAGTGATGTAGCTATTCTCCATTTCAACACAATCGACCAGAATATAGGAAAATAAATATAAAGTAACACCAAAAGAGGTGACGGCTGAGCTACCTCCCCTTAAAGTGTAGACTTACACTAAGTTTCCAACTAAAACAATTTTGGCCAACATTTTACCAGTGATATTTATTAAATATTTCTACCTGTTATTGTAGCTATTCTCCGTATCAATAGAATCTAACTTAATGTAGCTTAAAGCAGATAAAATGTTACACCAAGACCAGTGACATTTCAGCTTCCACTAAATTCTGGTGTAAAAGTTATACTTTTACATTGATAATTGGTCATCTCGAAAAATGTTTTTGGGGGCGCCAACCCTATAGCAAGAGTCTTGAAATTTTGCAAGTAACGGGTTAAGCTATTACACTTACCAGGGAAGGATTAGCAAAGACACTGACCAGACTGCGCGAACGTACAAGCTTGTATTGCTTATATCGACGGTTCCCATATACATGTAATCTGCTTAATCGAAACTGAAACGCATTTCTATGTTTGAACTGAATAACAGAGAATTTTGCAGATTTTCACGCAATTTTTATAAAATATCTGTAAAATGTTCGGCAAAAAGGGTTTAATCCTGACATGCCTCATAAATTCGAGCTTCTATTGATTTTACTTATAAATAAAGCAAGCAGCGCAGTACCCCCCCCCCCCCCACCCCCGTCTCATCAAGTGGGCCATGTACGAGGGTCATCCAATAAAAAATGAGACTTTTGGTATAGCGCTGTGAGTTTACATGCTAGACATATGCAATCTCATTCAAAGCCAGTACATCTTTTTGGCTATCCACATGTGACATATTCGACTAGCTGAAAGAAGACTAGGTGAACACGCGTGGACAGCTCACTATAGGTGGTCACCATGACAACAGATTAAGATGTATAGTTTATTTTTCTACTAATACTTATATATGCTCATGCAATCTGTCTATAACCAATAGGGAAAAGTAATGCTCCAGAATCTTCAGCTGTTACCATGGAAACAAAGCTTAAAAATCAAGTTTCAGAGAAATATCTGGTATTTTTTGCTGACCTTTTGACTTTAAAAGTTAATATCAAATAGTCAAAGGCAATTAAAATGAACAGGGTTTTGTTCATGTAACCTAAATTACAATCAGCTGCACATAAACATACCTTTTGTAGGGTATACATTGCTAACATAGTTACCATAGCAACGCATAGTAGTGTGTTTATAAAAAATCGAGTAAATTGGTTGCTAGGCAACCAAATTAAAGGATATGCATATTTGGTTCTTCTTTTATAGAATGTTATGCAACACTAAGACTATTCAGTTGAAGAAATGATAAACAGAGGTTTAATTCTATCTGTGATCGAAAATAATCGACTTTGAATGACCCTATGTATGCAAAAAATACTACAAATGCGGCCATGCATCTTGAAGTCCTTCAACAAAACATCCCGTTACTATGGCAACTGATCAATCACAAACATATTGTTTCTATTCCTGAATTTATAAGATGTCATACTATCATTATTAGTCGGGGAACCAAGGTAGTGAAAATGCTAACCCTTGCACCTGAAAGGTATACAGCTGGATTTTGTATGATTGCAAAGGTAATTCTATGGTGTATCTGAAACCACTGTATAGCAGACTCGATCGACTTGCATAACGCCAGAGCAGTCAACTTTCTACGGAAGCCCAGCAAGAACATGTCAATATAGTATTTTTCAAAATTTTATATATTTTTATCAAAAAAGTTCAGGATTGAAAAATATTGAGTTTATATAATAAAACAACATCGGCGTAGACCGCAGAAACAGTGGTGGTCATCTACGAATACTGCTTAAAGATTTTTAAAGCATGCAGATTAGGGCACCCCCATTTTGAAATTAAATGTATAGATTTCTTTGCTTCAAATCTCATTAAAACTGCATTTAATGCCCAAAAATCTATTTGATAATTATTTATACATCGCTTGAAAGCATATCTCGTAAAAAAATTGTGTGCTTACTTATTCTCTTTTGTTCTCCCGCTGAAGTGGTTTGAATTGCATAATTTTTAAATAAATAAATAAATTCTAAATTGAATGTGTTTAAACACTGCACACAGTTAGACAGACGTTTGGGACATAATTTAAGACAATTTATTTTATTTTCTGTGGAAAACTAAAAAAGGAAGCTGAAAAATAAAAATATGAAATCACGATAATTTGATACTTAGTAATTTAGTCCATGCCAGCTGGTGCGTAGTTAAATACTATGGACAACTTAAGATCAGTTTAACACAAAAATAAAATGTATCAAGGTTTAAAGGATGTTTATCTTCCATATTGACAATAGCTTTGAAACAGAGGGTCATTGTAGGGACCAAGGAGATTTTTATCTACTGAAAACAATAATTTCATTTAACAGTGGTAAAATAAATATGAAAAATCTCGTTTAACTATTATAATATCACCATGAAAATCCTGTCTGTCCCCGTCTGAGATGCAAAAACGTAACCGCAAAGTATTTGTAAAGAAAAAAATGTCCCTAAGAAGATTATTTTGGTACACAAATGGCTGCCCATACTTTTCAATGCACTTGATAGTGTATTATTGTATCATCGAATAGTCAAACGGCTTCTCATACCCATCCTCCAGATAAGAGTGCGTAATGGAAAATTAGTTTTATTATTTCTCAACCAAAACATATGTTGTGGGTACTTAAATGACCCTATTAAATGAGACGGTTCTTTTGAAGACCAAAAGCACACTCTTTAACTTGTTGATAAGGGAAACATCACAATTTCTATGCTATGAAAGATTGCTTAACATGACCTATGTGGCATACTAAAATTCATTTTTCCGCGAAATGCAATTCTGGTTGCATGCTATGCAGTGGTTTCATATCAAGCACTATTTAGACTATACGTATACAAAACTCCAGCCGTATACCTTTCGGGTGCAAAAAATGTGTGTTTTTGCACGATACGCGACTTTGGTTCCCCGACTATATGGTGAATTTTAACTAAATGCATATACAGATTTTCAGACTATGAAGAAAGTCTCATTCTTTATTGGATGACCCTCGCATCTATTCAAAATAAATTGAACAGTTTTGTTAGATGTCACAAATGCATCAACTGAGCCAACTTATCGTGAAATATTTTTTTTTTACATTTCCACTCTGTCTATTAAATTAAACCAACCACATCTCTTTGCGGCCACGTGGTTTTGTAGATCAAGATTAGAGTGGGACAAAAAAGATATTTTGTACCAAATTATACTGAAATCTATGCGGCTGCTTTAACAAAGATTTTTCTCTCATTTCCCTAAAGAATTTCTAAGAAAAACTAGCAACCACTCTCTCCCCTACCCAAGAAAATTTTAGGTTGATGGTAATTAGTGCTAAGAGCTTTTGACAAGAAGTATTCTTATATTTCATCTTTGTACTTTAAACAACTAGCCACGCGCTTGGCGGCCATGCTTTGACAGACCAAAAGAATTCGGACATATTTACAGGGGGCCTTCCAGGGAACATACAGTATGTGCGAAGTTTGGTTAAATCTGGTCAGTAGTACAGGATAGCTTGTCCGTACAGACGGCAGGCGTGTAACTAGGTGGAGATGGGCTTCAACATCATATGAGTCTCGATACGAGAAGCTCTGACATTGTTGCTTACGAACAACAACAGCGCAGACCAGCCTGCGCACCCGCGCAGTCTGATCGGCGCCTTTATTATTCGCTATATTAAAAAATTTAGTAACTAGTTCAGATATCTCTCAATTGTTTTTGGTGGGCTTCAAAATGATAAAGCCTTTGGCTTCGCCCCAGAGACCAAGGGGTATATAGATGGGAGCAAATTGGATTGATTCCTGGGTGGGCATGTTTTTTGACTGATAAAAATAAATACAATCTTAATTTGCATGTAAGGATCATTTAAGCCAGTTAAATTCAAAATAGGCTGTTGTGACATTTTTTTTTCATTTCGTCTCCATGACAACCAGAATTCTGAATTTTATTGAGTCAAGTGAAGCAAATGTCATCTTTATGACAGGACAATTTCTCTGAATGATGCAGCAGAGAGCGCGCCACCCTATTACCCACCAGAATTATCAAAGGGATCGAACTATTTTAGAAAGGGTCATTCATGTGCGGTTTGGTAGAACCTAACGCATTGATTAACCTTTAAAGCACAGATCACAACAAAAGTCGTCTGTTTTTGTTGTCTGCTGAAATGTTTATAAAGCCTTTTGGAGAAACAGTGACTACCCAGATCAGTGTCCACATTGTTTGTCTCAAAGCTTACATTAGTCAGTATGTTAGCATATATTTGCAGCAAACGCGTTCAGCAGAGGATATATTGTCGGCGCTTTAAGGTGATAGGAGACTGACGACATACAATCGCAGGAGTTGATACTGATCACTTTGTACGCAGGTGTATGTTTGGCTCATTTGCTGCTTGTGACGATATTCGTCGTCACAAATAGTTTGCCCAGATCTTGATCTGTGACTGTTGTTTCACTGAAGGATTTACAAGTAAACAAGACCAAATTCTGCCCTGGACCTGCGTCGCCGATGCACATCTTCACTGTGTGAACAATCATTATGCAGAGTTTGAATATAAAGGAATGCAATCTGTTTGAATTAAAGATTAAACACAAATTATACAATGTAAGCTGTAGACTTAATACTGTGTAATTCAATACTCCAAAAATATTATCAAATGTGCATAAAATATAGGGTGCACATGTTCAATGTGCGGACAATCATAACGTACAAAGTTTGAATATGAAGGAATGAAAACTGCTGGAGTTACAGATTACACAAACCAGACACACCCTAAGCATTTCTGATGGATAAAATGTCCATGTCCAACAGCCCTAAAATAAGAAAATATTTAATAAATGTGAACAAAATAGGATGTGCACATGTTCAATGTATGAACAATCAGTATGCAAAAGTTAAATATTTTAGAAATGAAAATTGTTGGAGTTACAGATTACACAAACCAGACACCTTCCAAGCATTTTACGGAAACTATTCTAAGTTCAAGACTCCAAAAATGAAAAACGAATCATGAGATGTGTACAAAATAGGAGGTGCACATCTTCCATGTGTGAACAATCGTTATGCAAAAGTTTGAGTATAAAAGAATGAAAACTGTTCGAGTTACAGATTCCACAAACCAGACACCCCTACGCATTTTTGATTGAAAAAATGTCTAAGTTCAACACCCGTCAAAAATGAGAAAATATTTATCAAAAGTGTACAGAATCGAAGGTGCACGTCTTCAATGTGTGAACAATCATTATGCACAAAGTTTGAATTAAAGAACGAGTTACAGATTACACAAACCAGACACCATCTAAGCATTTTGGGCGGAAAAATGTCTAAGTTCAGCGGCCCTAAAATTTGAGAAAATATTCATTAAATGTGCACGAAATAGGAGGTGCATTGAGCAATCATTATGAAAAGTTTCAATAAAAAGAAATGAAAGCTTTTGGAGTAACAGATTACACAATCTAGGCACCCCAAAAGTGTTGCGCTCGGACGGACGGGCGGAGTGAACCCATTTCTAGACCTGCTTTCGCTAAAGCGACGCAGGTAAAAATCAGGGGACGACAAAATGCATCAACAATACCCAGCATGTAGAGAAAATATTAAGATAAACTAGCCCTACCTTGTCCTACCATGAACTTACTGGAGTGATGCAAAATATATATTAACACTTATCCCTCCACTTAATTTTGTCCTGAAAAATGCAGTCTGCTTTTGACGTCTGCTGCATATATAAGTGCACTGTCAGACTAGATTTCATCACTGAAGGTACAATATGAACCCTGATCATAGTCCATATGGTTTATTTGCAATAAAGGTTACCTTAGAACAAAAGCAACGAAAATATCGTGTATAGCGGGAGAGGGAATAAGGAAATTATTTGGGCCTCGACGCGACAAAACCTATATCTTCGGGGTTTCCGAAAAAGTATACCCAAATTAGCCTGCTCAGCTACAAAGACTTACTAGAATAAAAAATTTCCGCTTGTAGCAAGTCTTGATATGACACTGCTGATCTGCCTGCGCGGATGCGCAGGCTGGTCGGCGCCTTTTTTGTTCGCAAACCCCCCGAAGACAGATTTTCTCGCGTGGAGGCCCATATTATGAGCCGCAACTTGTGATTCAAACAATGTGGCATTTTGACAAGTGTAGACTCAGACGAGCCTGTGCAGCCTCCTTTTAAGCTTGGGAACTCCAAATGCTGTTCGGGCAGTAGCGTAACAGTCATACAATATTCAAGTAACTAGCAAAGGCTCTGATCAGACTGCGCGTATGCGCAGGCTGATCTGAGGCTTTGCTGGTCGCATATACCACCATTGTTGGAAATCTCATGTCGCGACTCCTTATGTGTTTTATTAGCTCGTCGCGAGAAACCCGGTATTTGGAGTCCGGACTTGGAATTTGTATTGAAGTTTAGCATGAAGAAAGTTTGGCTACTTTACTTTCAAGATAGTGATAAAAAAAAGTCGCTGATCAGAATAAGTTAAGGCCAAGCTGAATTTATGCAAACACTTTCAAGTTTGTTTTATCATAACATTTTACTAAATAAAATTCTTTGCATACAATTTTCAGCATTTCATCGCAACATGTGCTTCTTTTCACTTATATTGATAAATGTGCCATAGTTTCACACATTTCAGTAAATGTCTCGTTTCGTCCGACAATTTTGCACATATCGAAAGACAATCTGTATTTTCAATTGGAACTTGAAATCACACCCTAAGCAGGCATGAAGCGAGTACAAAGAAAAAGTACTCAAGTAAGTACTGAGTACTGACTGTTTTGAAAGTACTTGAGTAAGTACTGAGTACACATTTTGTAAATGTACTCAAGTAAGTACTGAGTACTTTAGAAAAGTACTCATGAGTACATCTGAGTACTATGAGTACTATAAGGTATGCAATGAAAATTTAAGACAAAAGCCAAATTAAATACTAAACAGGCTGCAGATATTTATAGTATTTACAAGCAAATACGTAGCAGTGACATCTAAGATTCAATAGATTTTGTTTTTGTTGCTTTACGTCGCAAGTCAACAGCTATGGTCATTGCGGGACGATGATTCAATAGATAAAACCGATACAAGTTATTAAGCATTAAGAACTGTGACTAAATAAAACAATAGTTGATTCTGCAAACTCTGCAGATCCGAGCTACCTCACCTGAATCTACAGTGTTTTTCTTCTAGATTTTGATTTTGGCGCTTTATGTGATGAGCTTAGGAACTGTTCTGTTCTGTTTTAAGGATTATATTATTCTTGATATTTTTTATTAATAAATATTGCGACACCAAAAATTATTGACATAATTGACTGAAAAAGTGATCAGCATGTTTCACCAATGCATACATGTACATGTCAGAATGCAGATCAAATGGCAACAATTTAGACCATTATCAGACTGCTCCTTATCTGGGTGTGCACTGTTGGCTCAGGTATGTATCTGTCCCAATATTTGGGATAAATACAGCATCTTATTTTGCAGCAAGTGTGACAAATACAACAATATACTAATTATAGTACATTGTATTTATCCAAAAATAGTGTTGCTCCTGGCCAATTATATGCATCATTAGGCATTTCATCAAGTCCATTGTTAATAAAGAAGTCAATGTGGCCACAATAACCTAAAAAAGCTTGATAGGTAAAACACACTCTTTTTTAATATTAGGCTATGGCTAAAAAAATAAGCCACTTTTATGAAAAACAGATGAGGCAGGCACTGGCAGGCGTTTTTATTTATATTTTTTTTATTTTTCATAACACATATGAGGCCACTTTTTTCAAGTCTGAAAAAAAGACAGATGAAAGGCATTTCAAACAGATGAGGGAGGGCCTGGGAAACAAATAACTTTTTTTCCCTAACTGATTAAATTTTAAAAAAAAGTACTCAGTGGTACTCGTAATGTACTCATGAGTACAGGGTTTTTTGTAACAGTACTTAAGTAAGTATGAGTACATGTACTCATGAATTTTGCTAAGTACAGAGTACAGCTAAGTACTGAAAAAAAGTACTCGAGTAAGTACGAGTACAAGTACGAGTATGAGTACTCCATCCCTGACCCTAAGATATTGTTATCTAACCTGAGTTGAGTTTTCAATTGATTTACTGTCGGTCGTGCCAACCAAGAGTGACAGTGACGTAATACTTTGTTTACGAGTGTTTAGTAAAACATATTATAAACTTGTACACTCCACTTGAGCTAATGCTAATCGATAGACCACTCTTGTATTAAGTCCCTGATAACTTTGTAAACAAAACATGACGTCACTGTCACTCTTGGCTGGCAGGACAGTAGATATTCAGATTGATTTAGATATTTTGAAATAAGCAAATAAACTTTAAAAAAGGGCATATAACATTATGCCTAGGGAAAAACTGACAGAGGGCTGAACTAATTTTGACCACCAGTTTATAAGAGCCCATACGTGTTGAAGAGCTAGTTTGCCCTCTCTCAACGGGAGGCGCAAAATGCTTTTCATCAGTATCTGTTTGTTTAGCCTTTTATGTACTGGAAACCCCTCAACAAGTACTTCGACAGACAGTGAAGACCCAGATGAAATGCAGCATTTCATCAGGGTCTGCACTTTTTGCTTACTTTAAAGATAAAAACAACCTTCAGGCACAGAATTACATCATAATTTAGAAAATTATACACGTGGCTCCTTAAAAGTGCACAATGGCCAGTCCCATACTTATTGTTTCAATATTGAAAAATTCATCAGAATATAAAAGATAAGTAGATCAGTACTGTCGTGCCAGCCAAGAGTGACAGTGACGTCATGCTTTGTTTACAAAGTTATCAGGGACTTAGAATCGATAGATCACTTGTGTATTAATCCTATCGTGTATTAATCCTATCTTGCGGATAGGATTAATCCACAGGTGATCTGTCGATTCGCGTGGCTAAAGTGGAGTGAACAAGTTAATGTTTTACTAAGCATTTGTAAACAAAGTATTACGTCACTGTCACTCTTGGCTGGCAGGACAGTAGCCTTAGTGTAAACGCCTGGTGTTTATTATATCTTTAGCTCTATCCTATGTGTGCGGAGCACATAGGCTCAGTTGGTAGAGCGTTAGACTGGGGACCGAAGCGTTGCTACTTCAAGACTCAACGCAGGCGGGGTCGCTGTAATGTGTCCATGAGCAAGGCACTTGATACGCTGCTTAGTACTGGTTCAACCCAGAACGACCCCACCCGACATGACTGAAAAATTGTTGACTGGGCGGTTGAGAGTAAAAACAAGCAAACGGTCCGCTGTGTGGTTATGATTTTATAAACGTCCCACATTAACATGCCCTTTTCATTCTGAAAACATGCGAACAGTTACTTTGCCAAAAAGTGAATACCAAGCTGAAATGCCGTATTTCAAACCTTTCAACCTGTAGCCCCTTAAAACACAAATTAGGCTATTCCTTACATATTCTATCAACCTAACTGGGAAAATTCATCTGAATGAAAATGGTTACTATTGGGCCACCTTAACTTCTTATGCTCTATTATGAGCAGAATTGAATAGTTTATTCCCATGCATATTACATAGCGTTTACATTTGACTACGAATGACAAACAGCGTAAGTCCTGATCAGACTGTTCCTTCAGTAACAGACTGGTTTTATTCATTGGGCCTAGACGCGAAAAACATGTCTTCGGGGTTTGCGAATAACACAGCCGCAGTCCAGCCTGCGCGCTCGCGCAGTCTGATCAGCGCCATTGAAAAGTATATTTAAACTTGCTACAGGTGAAATGTTAATTTTCTAGCTTGTCTCTGTAGCTGAGGAGACTGGTTTGAAACTCGCTCTTGTGAAACCCCGAAGACAGGTTTTCTCGCGACACGGCCCACATCTTGACTGGCTACGAGCGAAATTTCAATTTTCTAGCTAGTCTCTGTAGCTGAGCAGGCTGCTTTAAATCTCATTTTGCCGGAAAACCGAATACAGCTATTCTTACATCGCGGTCCAATCGATATTAACCCATATAAGCCAAGCGTCTTTTTTGTGGGACATACATGAAGGCAAACAGTGCAGATCCAAACCAGGCGCCGCAGAACGCGGCGTCTGATCAAGGTCTCCACTGTTTGCTCGCCGAGTGTTCTTTTATAATTTGAATATAAATGAAAAATACCACCTAAAACTGGAAATGAACTCGTCCAATTGATAAAGATGGGAAAATCCATTCGGCATAAATGGATTAACAGCCTTCTAGTGGGGCTTGAGGTCTAATGTAAGGTTCGAATCGCCATAAGAGCTTCACTTACTATTCTTACGTATCACAACCAACACATAAATGAGCCGTGACATGTAATTTTCAATAATGTTGCATTTTGACAATTGTAGACTCAGATGAGCCTGTGCAGCCTCCTTTAAAGCTTAGAAACGTCAAATGCTGTTCGGTCAGTATCTTAACAGTCGTAGGATATTCAAGCGACTAGTAAAGGCTCTGATCAGACGTGCGTATGCGCAGGCTGGTCTACGCCTTTGCTGGTCGCACAAACCTCATACATGTAATTGTTGCAAGTCTCATGTCGCGACTCTTTTCTGTTACTCGAGATCACGATCCTAAACCAAATGACATTGTTTTCTGGAAAACAGGATTTCCTGACCGGAACCATTGTTAAATAAAACAATATACGAAAATGAAATTTGACAACTCTCTGCATGCTGGGCAATTTCAAAACAATATGAAATCAAACTTTGAGATGGCTCGTGCGGAAACGAAACTTGACAACTCTTTGCATGCTGGATAATATTAAAACAATTCGAAATCAAACTGGCTTATATCGAAGTCAGAAACAGGACAAAGATCAGGAATCGATACAATCAAGCACCACACCTGACCCATGTTACCAATGGGAATGTTTGTTTGATTTGATTCTTTACGTCCCATCAACAATCTTTCAGTTATATAGGGACGGATCTTCCTGGGTTGAACCAGTACTATGCTAGGATAAATGTGTCTTGCTCAAGGACCACAACGCAGTGACGCCGGTGAGGCTCGAACCCGCGACCCTTCGGTCTCGAGTCAAGCACTCTACCACTGAGCCACTGCGCTCCCTATCCCCAATGGGAATGTGACAACGTCACAACTACACATCACAAACGAGAGCCAAGTCCATTCCCAGCAGGTGACCACAAGGCATCAGCAAGCAGACGTGCATGAAAACATAACAAAACAAGACAATAAATGATCCACAAAAGAAGCACCGCCTTGGAACGGTCAGTGAAATATTTACTGGAGGGCTTAAACCGGTTTAACGGTGCACCAACCTCACCCTTAGTTCAGATGTGGATCAAGACACATAGATGCATGAAAGACCCCTAACTCATCATCTCCTAGAACAACTAAATCGAGATATAAAAAGGAGGTAAAGCAAAGATAAGGACTCAACATTAAGTTAAACTGAATACCGGAGCAAAAGCTATCCAAGGCCCCTACCATCTCATCAATAGATAAGTCTTTAAGTCGGAACAGTCATAGTGTCTGAAGTCCGACCAACCGGCGTGCAATTAAAGAGGTCAGCAAAGTTGCCAACCGTGATTGGGTTGACCACCATGCATGCAGTCTGCTGTAATACATTAATGTTATAGCCAATCTTTTTATAATGGAAAATTATTTTAATGAACTGCGCTGAAAAATTATTAGAGCCAACAATCTTCTTCAATTTATACACATTTGACAACTCTCCGTATGCTGGAAATATGCACACTCTAGTTTCAGTTCTTTTGTGCAGTCTCTGCTTCCAAAGGATACACTCTTAAGAATATATTTAAGTCTTCCTTAACTTTAAGGAGGCATTGTAATTCTTGGCCCTGGTCCATGTGGCAATGCAGGGGAAATTAATAGCAATTAATTATTTTTCAGT